>JAQIXW010001713.1:0-18045 GCA_034700685.1 Willowsia buskii | reverse complement strand
CTTTGAAATATAAAACATCATCATATATGTACGTATATAGTCACGAAGACGTTTTTAAGCATGCATACCTTACATCAATTTTGCAAATAAATAGCATATAAATGTAAATATGTGGACGTTGAAAGCAAAAATTAGATTGCATACCTTTTGTGCATAAATTTTATTTAGAAAATGTGTGTGTATTGAGGTATGTGTAATATATAAACGTGCATTCCTTTCGTGGTGATGTACTTTCTGTAAGTAAACTTTTCATGTGGTTGACTTAAAAAGAGGAGAATGCACGCTTATCTGCCTTTTATATTACTCTTTTAAGAGTGCTATTGTAGGTTTCGTGTAGTAGTAGGAGATGCAACTATTGGGTTTCAAATTTAAAGGAAAGCTGCATGTGTATGTGCTCAATGAGTTTATACAAAATGGTTCGGTTCATGTCTTGTTTGCCATGCATCATGAATGTTTGCATGTGTGCCAAAATAACGAACTACAAAAAATGGCTTATGTGAATCATATGCATTCAAAAGATGTTAGATTTGAAAAGGAAAATTGCTTGATTGAACTCAAGTCTGGAGTGTAGTGGTACAAGTAGCAAATCTTCTTTTGAGCCTACACTTGTTCTCATGATCCCCATTTAACTTGGGACGAAAAAAAATCAACTTTTCCTGCTTTCCCTTCGTTTATATTATGTTCTTTTCTCAAACTTTCAATACCTTTTTCAATTTGTATCGATGACTGAAAAAGGTTTCCGTCTATCAGGAAGCTTATACACTTGTTTTGTTGAGTAATGATTTTTACATACGTACATGATACAATGTTCTTATTGGAAGATGCAAGCTCGCATTAGCAATTTACTAACCAAGGAGTCTGCAAGCAGCAACAAGAGCAATTGCGAAGCAAGCCAGGCCAGAGAGCACAGGTTTTGCTATTCCCAGGAGACATCCAGTAGGACAACATGCATTCAAATTGGATGCAATACAATATGTAGCAATAATAGTATAAAAGGAAACGTGAGCTGTAACTACATTACAGTATGTTTTCGCAAAACACATATTATCAAGCTTATTTCCAAAGGTAAATACTACTGGTATACGTACATTGTGACCAGTTTTGACTACAACAATACAAACTGCAATATGTGGAAGGAGGTTCAGTTCACAACAAGCTTCTGTGCAGAGTTAAACTTTTTGAAATTGTGAGATTGCTTGATAGACAAGGGAATAACAAATCGAATTAACTATTAAATATTCACGGGCTATACCAATTTGGCCCTTCTTGGATTTTTCTCGGAGTACACAAAACGGTATATGCTGGCGAGAAAAGGGAAGCGGGTACGTGTGGGAAGCGAGTGAGTATAAGGTGTTGTGGCTAATACTACTCCGGTAAAAACAGCTTTTATGCAAGTGAGTAGACAGGTTTACAAGATCTATGCATATTACATGTTTCTTGAAAAGACGAACTACTTCGTGTCTTCCCTACTTCTTATCTGAAAATTACTACCTGAAAAGAAAAAAATATATATCTCTTCGAATATTTGTAACTCACACCTGGAAAATGTTGCTCACTGGGAAGCGGAGATGAAGATATTACAAACTCACACATTTATCTGTGTATGCGTGCATATGCCCATTTTTGTCTGCCGCTCTCATTTCCCATGTCTTATCTTTCTTTTCTCTCCTGCTCTCCACCACCGTTACACTGCATTAGTAATTGCAGTTTGGGAGGGAGAAGCAGGCACAATTGTACTCTGGAATGGGATACATATGTGGAGGTGGCTTACAACAGGAAAAATATTTAAGATCGACGTGTGTGCTCCTTCTTTCGTTTGAGTTGAAGGCACTTCTTCTCCTCTCACTTCCTCCACCAAAAGCTCTCGAGCGCCTTGATGATTTTCCCAAAAGTAAATCGTTCAAGCGCGTCTCGCATCTCTCTCAGTAGATTCATTCCATCTAAGCTGCCTACCAACCAACCCAACTCCTTTCTCGCAAGGTAAGAAGCATACAGAGAAACATTAGTCCTAGAACAAATCCGCTAAGAGCTCAGAGAAGAAAAAAAAGAGAAAAAAAGTTATTACTACACACAGCCTATTTTCTTTCCATTTCATGCTTAGGGTCTCCATTCAAAATTCATAAGCACTCGGTTCTTCCTCTGGTAGCTTCTCTCCTATTTTCACGAAGTGGCCACCAAAATTTTGCGGAGAAACGTTTGGGTTTTTCTCTCTCTCTTGCTTTTCCCGTTTTTTAGCTTGTGTTTCCATTTACCTTTTATTTTGATCTTTTGCTAGCATAGCGCGTTGGATATGTAAGCAGTGGATTGTGTATCGTATTTGAAGCGATGTGATCGTTTTTTCCATATTGTATGAGGAGAAAGCAGTGCGGTACCGACAACAAGCACTGCTTTCTGGTTTTCTCTTGTGTGGTTAATCTGGTTTCCTTTAAGGTAACCATTTTCCGTTTCGGCGTTCCTTGATCTTATTAAGCAATTTGAAAGCGGGTTTAAGTTTCCCACCCACACATGTATTGAAGATGACGTTGAGAGTTGAGAATATATGAGATATGGAATTCTATTATTAACAATTCGGAAAATTCCTCTATTTACTGCCTCATTTGGCATTGTGGGCATCTGTCAAACGAAAATTTGGAAGGTGTATAAAAGATAAACCAAATCTAATAAGAATGTATGATTCATGAGGATTTAAGCTATAAATTTGTAATTAGTTTATACTTTCTATTATTAGCTGTATATCCGTTTGTTATTGGATATTTAGGAAAGAAAACAACATTCAATAGATGCAGGACTCGCACACAGCAACAACATGGGGGCGTCTCAACGATGTGGAAACCTGCAAGAAGAATCATGTCGCCAGGTGGAAAATATCAGGAAAATGTCATTTCTCATTTTGATTTTGGTATTCGATTTTTGCTGTCTGGTGTCCGACGTTCAAAGTTTAGACACAAGTAAGTAAGCAAACTTTGAGCTGCATAGTCTCATAAAAAGTTGAAAAGGAGGAAAGCCAGAAAACACCAACACGGCACGGTTGTTTACTATGTATGTTGTTGTCTCCCAACACAGATCAATGTACCGGGCCATTAGGAATGGAAACGGGAGAAATTCTAGACAGTGACATAACAGCCTCGAGCTCATTCGATGCTGGAAACGTAGGACCACAAAATGGAAGGTTAGTTTAATTGCAGATGGCATTTATGTATGGTAACACAAAGAAGACGGATTTCCATGTTTTCAGCTTTAGTTTTACAACTCTCTAAACGGGAGTAGTAGTGGCACGCATGTAAGGTTTCTCTGTTGCCGAGTTCTCATCTCAGATTTGCCATTCCTCCTTCGTATTTAAAACGAAGAAAGCAAAGCCCACAGAATTTTGCAATTCCAAATTCATGTCATGTCAATTTTGTCAGAATTAGTGATGCTAGCAAGCAGCAGTAGAAGTAGTAAAACCAGAAACCGTTAATGGCAAATGCTGCGCCAGTTGTTTATTATGTGTGGTTCTCTTAGATAATAAGAATGACAGAATTTCATTCTACACTAAAGCATATATATAAGTCTATACTAAAATGAGAATTGTCTGGAAAATGTTAAAATTTCAGAGTTCGAGTTGAGCGACAAGGTGGTGCGTGGTGCCCTAAAAGTCCAGTCACGTCAGAGGCTTCCGAGTGGCTTCAGGTTAGATGGAAAGCATGCTGTATGCTGTATTATTACTATATTATGGCTTATTGTATGCTTAATGTACAAATTCACACAAATGTTTAACAAAACCATACGTTCCCTCACAAGTAGTCTGTCGCTGCTGAATTACCTATCCTAATTAAAGAGGTTTTCATACAGCCAGAAGAAGAAGAATTCAAAACTTGTTTTTGTTTGTTAATTAGATTGATTTGCACACTCCGCATGTGATCACTGCGACAGAAGTGCAGGGAAGGTTCGGCAACGGACAGGGCATGGAGTTTACAGAGTCGTATTTAGTGTCTTATTGGAGACCGAACATTAACAAGTGGATACGCTATAGAGATCTTAATGGAAACGAGGTAAATGAATTTCTTCGAATTCTCATTAACCTGATACTTAATGTATGCGAAATCTTAATTACATATCTTAAAGCTGTGGAAGACGTGACTCAACATAAAGAAAATGAGGAAAGGGAGCTAACATTGCTTACCAAAATGTATTCTAGAAACACTAACAACAGATTTTAGTGACCTATTTTCTCTGAGAAACAAACTTTTGTTTTTTATTTTACTTCTCGATATCGTGACAAACGTCCATGATAAAATATTTTTTATGTCGGGAGAATCCACTAAACTGTGGTCCTTAACAGACGAACATAATGCATTACATCCGAAAAAAAGTCAGAAAGTTTGCTACTTCCTTTTTACGTGGGAAGAGTTATTCAGTTGCTTAACCTCATTCGTTACAGATTCTTAAAGGAAATATCAATACATATCTACCCGAGAAGAGTGTATTGGATCCACCCATAATTGCGTCAAAACTGCGGATCATGCCCCACTCAAACTATCGACGGACGGTCTGCATGAGAGCAGAGATTTATGGTTGCCCTTTGCGAGGTAAGAATAAGAAAATGAGCAGTTTTCTACCACCAGTAGTCTGCAAACTTTTTTCAAGTCATTATACATTTTTCTTATTCGTAATGTGCACTTCCATACGTATCCATATATTTTCTGGTTGATCATGAAATAAAAGAACCGTAATGTAAATCCGTTTAATGGGGCTTGTGCAAAAGGTAAAATTCAAGGCATAACGTTACATGGAGACTTATGGCAATGTGAAAATAAGAATGATGGTACCGGAATCCATGTATTGTTGAAACTATATGTTGGCACTAAATAAACTAGCTTTATTTCCTGAGATCGGTTCCAGTGACATAGATAGTGAGGTTGATTTTCTCTTACACGAGCAGAAGCTCATTGAGTATTTTTTACTGGAAGACTTCTTAGTTACTTGATACCCATTTTGGTTTCCGTTTTTTTTTCGGATTGGCAAACGATATTACCAATTTGGAATTACTTTCTTCCCTGCTCCTTCAGGTATCTATATATATTGGATCCCCTTCTTATATTATATTCTATTATCTCGATCGTCTTCCGTCTCTCAGTCTTCCATTACTCGCGTTGGTTTGTTTCACCAAACTATATATAAGATCATTTTGTGTACATGCAAGATAGAATAAAACTATAAAAGCATCTTAAAATGATGAAATTCGTTGCTCGTGTGAGGTAAGTTGCCGCTACTTTTTCGCTATGAGCTCATTTTAACGTGGTTTTATTACGGTTTCCCATTAAACTGAAAGCAAGAATGGTTTCTGCTTTCTTTGTGTATTGTTCTGAACATATTTGTTGTAGGTGTGCATCCCTCTTCCATCCAGAGTAATATACAATAACAACTCCATTGTTTCAATCCTGCAGCAGCATTCCCTGCCGTAGGTCGTTACTTATTCAGTTTTTCATCTTGTAGAAGGGAGGGTTGAGTGCCAACTCGTGCTCTCATTACGACTGTCTTATCTTCTTTAAATTAAGATAGAATGGTATATGACAGAAGAGGAGAGTAGGAAAATGCAAGCCGACGGTAACCGTTACATACAGATGTTCTGAAACATGACCATGTACGCATCCTCATTGTCTTGGTGAGAATATGTGCTCAGTCTGATCAGAGAAAATCTAGACATTTTGAGTCAGAAGAGGCAGTCGCACATTGTACCACTGGCTACTAGTGAAAAGAAAATTAAAGAAATACATATTGTAAACTAGGCCGCGGCAACATCATTATTTCTCCAACAGTATGGCCAGCTCAATTTCCATTATGAATCACTGCTCAAGTTTCTATCTTAGTATGATTTCCTAGAAACTAAAGTGTACATGAAGTTATATCTTTATTCATATCTATAAAGCAGACCTTACTGTTGGAAACATTTCACACGCAGAAAGTTTTCTCGAGACATATTCATAGCTACCTGGTACACTCTCACTTTGAACAATGTCTTCCTTGCCACAGGAAACATGGTTGTGTGGTAATTTTACTTCAATGTTAGTACTTCTCAGCCATACTTTCGCTTGTAACATGTCACAATTTGGTGGCATAGCTGAGCTTGAACATGAAACCTCATGAAAATTTGAATCAAAACTTCTGCTCACTCGTTTTGTTCGAGAGAAATGGCTTGAATAAATAAATACAAACTCGATTAAAAGTTGCATTGTAAAACGAGAGGGAATCAAAGTAGATGGAATAAGGTTTTGCTAAGTAAGATATCTAGATTCCTACTCTCATTCATATAGAACTTCAACAAGTTTAATTCAATTCTTCCTAAATGAGGTTAATTTTCATAAAAGTCTGTCTGATATTAAGTTTCGCATAGCCCCACAAAGTTTTGACATAAACTCACGACGGCAAACATGTTGTGATGGAGGAAGAAGATTTATTTCTCATTATTCCTACGCATTTCTCCGTACTTATTATTACGATGTTGGAGTAATTATTATTTTGATGTATGAATGTGGATGCATATAGGAAATGTACTTGTGATTCTTGCGATGGATGTATTAGGCTTTAGACTCCACGCAAGTTTATGTACATTTGACATAAATTCTCTCTCTAGGTGGACTTCTCAGCTACTCCATGCCACAGGGCAGCGCCCGCGCTGAAAGTTGGGAATTTTATGACCACACTTATGATGGGATCTCGGATGGACGTTATTTATCATCCGGCCTAGGAGCGCTTACAGATGGACGTGTGGGTCCCACCAATTTAAAAGATGACTTTTACAAGCATGACAGAGGTATGGACGGAGAAGTTCCTACTTTTTGAAATGATATATTATGCATTATGTGAAGGTTACATGAAATATGAACATTCTTATCATTTATCGGAGACCCATGCTTTTATGATCTCAATGAAAATTTCATAACGCCAAACTGACATTAGCGCTGCATAGCTTCACGCGTTGGAGCCCGTGAATTTCATAAAACCCTACGACGACGGCTACATATGCCTTTCAATACCAAAGCTTTCATACCTGATAAACCAAGTGCAATCCACTATTGAGTACAAGTGTATTAGAGAACAAAGAGAAAGTGTAATGAAAAACGAAATTACATTTTAGGAAAAGGGTGGGTCGGCTGGAAAAATGAGAGTAGGAATAGCTCAGATCCTCTGGAAATAGTTTTTCACTTCGACTCAATCCGTGAATTCAACGCTCTTCACATCCATGCCTCCAACCAATTTTCTGAGGGCGTACAGGTAAGATGAATCGTTCATTTTAAAGAGAAAACCTTTAAACGTAATACATTATTGATAGATTTTATAGAGAAAAGGTGTGTGAGAGAGATGGGGAGAAGTGGCGTTGCTTCATCGTTTTCTCAACGGTATTTTATCTGAAGGACTTTGGTTCTGCTTCTGTAGCTACAACATACATTACATATTGCCCCAACGCTAATCCTTCTGCTGACACTGCACGTGTACGTGCACATCTATGATCTGATGTGCTGGTGCTAAGTTATGTACCTCGCTCGTATGTATCTAAAGAGAAAGGTGAATAAAACCTATTTGAGTCGAACATTAGCGTTTTCTCTTTTACTCTTTGCAGAAATAAAAGTGATAACGACCATCATTGCATTATTTTTGTGTTACTACATATTCATCTAGATGTGTAGTATGCACTTGTGTAACGTATGTAATAGCAACAGTGGTGGTGGTAGGAATACCAGCAAAAAAACGATGTAGTAACAGCCGCCACACATGATAAGCTTATTTCATTGGATTGACGGGGCGTTTTATCCTTTTGTTACTTGTCAAAGCTATGAACAGCTTTTTTTTTGTTTGACTAAAAGGTATTTTCCGAAGCGAAAGTATTCTTCAGTGTCGGAGGGAAAGTATACCCAGGGGACTCTGTAACATACACAACTGCAGAAGACTGTATATTCGAAGATCCTAAAAATGTCACCATTAAGCTTCATCATCGAATTGGACAATATGTCAAGCTTCAACTTTACTGGGCTTCCAAATGGATACTCATCAGCGAGATTGCATTTGACTCTTGTACGTGTGTATGGGTGATGTGTCAGCTTTTTAAATGCTTTCTCTTCTTAAAGTAGTCCCACGATGTTCTCAACCGTATAACCATTGACCATTAGAAAAAATACCTTTTCTCCCATACTTTTGCTTTTATTGGCTAACCTGCATTTTATGTGATGTCATTTAGTAAACAATCAACAATATAATATAGAAGAGTATATGTATCTTTGTCAAATTGTTGTTTTGTTGGCGCGTATGTGTCTGTGGATTTGTCTAACTGTAATAGAATGCAATCTGAAATGCAAACTTATTTACTTTAGTGTTGGCAATGGGCAACTTCACAGCAGAAGAAGATGCGATTATTACTACTTCTACCACCCGCACTACCACCACAACAACTGCAACTGTAACTACAGCAAAGCCCCCAAGTACTACATTCAAGAGCAAACGGAATGAGTCAGAGCAACAGCAGATAGTTGTTCATCAGGTGCATCAAATCCCAGAAGACATATCAGGTTGGTATTCTAATTCCTTTGTTTTTCTAGATACGCATGTAATGCGCATCTCTGTTAAGTTAAGGTCTACTAGTATAGTACACCCAAAAGGTACAAATATTCTCAAATAAATGGATTACCTTCCAAAAGCGCACAACACAATGTTTGCTTTCTCGCTTGCACCCTAAGACATTAAAGAAAACAAAATGACATTCCCCTACAATGCCCAATTTAGTATTTTTATTCTTTCCACTGGATAAGCTAAGCTTAAAAAAATAATATCTGTCTCGGATGGAATAAACTTGCATTTTATTCCTTGCCATATATAAATACTTCTCGGCTTGCCCTGCTGATTATTTACCAAAATATTTCCCCTCATGTACAATCATTTTATCTGCTGATAATATTAGGGTTCCCAGTTAAATCTAATTGAAACAGATGCTTCCAATCCCCCTTTCCATCTGTATATATGTATTTTTGCATAGTCTATATTAATGCATGTGTGTGTTTTGTATGAATACAGTTGGAGCTTCGTCACGGGTCACTGAGGACTGGTCTCTCTCTTCCATGGCCATAGTAGTTACCGCTGTGCTTAGCTCATTTATAGCAATTGTGGTGGTCCTCGTGATAATCTTCACAGCCATGGTGGTTCGCCACAAATTAATAACATTAGTTAAACTGCCAGGGAGTAGTCAAAGCTCCCTCCACTATGGGGGCGCCAGTGTTACTGTAGTGAATGATGGACTGGGGCCCAGTGTGGAATTCACGACAAGCAGTGACGACTCGCCAGCAAAGAATCTTATTAAAAGCACACAGCTATCGATTGGTACTGTTGCAACTCAAGATTACCACGAGCCAGCACTGACGGCTACAAATTTCTCCAGTTTCAAAGGATCCACTTCCACCAGTACGAGCACCTTTCACCCTCGTCGGGGATCTTTCAATAACGGACATAATAGTCAAATGGCGGGATTTTACAGTTGTTCCCTTGTTTCCAATTCTACTCCCTCCCATAATCCAGGTGAGACGCATAATAATGCATTCTAACTTATGAAAGTACAATAAAAGTTTATGTTTATGTCACGCATTTCCACAAGCTGTTTTATGCATGAAATTCATAGCACAGTAGGATAAGAAAACAAAATTATCCAAAGTAAGACTGGAACATAATCTAAAAGCATACCGAATCCAGTCAACTGTGCTAATGGCTTGCAAAATGAAATTATATTGTATATATCTGTGCTTATGCTACTGACAAACGCCAAAAACCATTATTTGTAAACGTTTGTCCGGTAAACAATGTCCCCACCATAATATTATCATTTCCAAGAGTAAATTTTTCCTACTGCATATATACTACGAGTTTATAGGCCATGAACATTTTGTGGTTTTCGTTATATGGAGTACGAAGGAAAAAACATTTTTGCATGCCTGAATGACCGGGTATTATTTGACGGTGTGTAGTGTGTGAGGGGTTTAAAATGCGTACATGACTATTAGACACACTGTTTACAACGTCTATGTAGCAATCTCTATAATAAAATCCTCATACCTAAAACATATTTACGATCCCAACCGATCGAAGACGTAACAACTTTCAATCACATTCACAACTTCCAAAGTTTATTGCCACACATAAACCCAAAAGTGGTCAAAGCTCTATCCCCCACGGTTTTACTGTTCACCTGTGTGTTCCCAATTGAAATACATAGTATTGGTAAATTACGTGTGAAAAAAGTAAGAAATGTGAAATGTAAAAGTTTTTACTACTTTTCTCAGTTAGTGTCCACCAAAGATTGGTTAGACATCGAATTCTTATAAAGTGAAATTCTTTTTGAGGTGTTGGTAAGTAAATGCTTCAAAATATGTAATGTTCTACCTACAACAACCTACCTTATGCCTCCCCCTCTCTCTAGGTCCCATTCAATTCATCTCAAATTCCATAACTTTGCAAAAGAATCCATCAACACATATGACTAGCACTTTGATGTTAAATGTAAAAAGAAAATGCACGTCGGCAATCATTCTTTTCATGACAGGAGGACACAAAAGAGAAATATAGTGCAAGTCTTCTGACACACATAAGTAGAGCATGCAAAAGGAAAATGTGTCTGGCATGAGAACTTTAACTCAGACTGGGTTCATTAATTTTTTGTAAAAGGTGTGTCTATTTTTGCTGTATGCATTAACTTTCACACTTCAAGTTGTTGGAAAAACTCCCAAAATGTTAATAACGACACATAGAATTACTCCAAGATGTAATGTACGTCAAATGGAAGTTGATAATAAAAAGTTTTTTAACTTCATGAAAAACAGAGAGTAAAGGTAGCATGCGTGTACAATAGTTAAGTTGCCGATGCAAGTGTAGTTATTACTTAATACGAATACATGAACAGTAAAATAGTTTTATATTACCTAAAACGAAGTATAAAGACTACTGTTGTAGAAAAGTAAAGGAAGACATACGCAAAGTGGTAAAACCATAAGCAAAGTGGTAGGTAAACGGAAGTAACAATTTTTAGGAAAAGAGAAAGTTAGAGAAAAGAAAACTGGAAAGAGGAAAGAATTTCTTTTATTTTTGTTTCTTGCCGTATTCCAAGCAAAATTCCTGCTCGTAAGTCATTTTCAAGGGGACGAAAGGAGTTGAGGCGTAGATAACTGGAAAATAGCAACTTAAGTGTTTTTCCACACACACACGTACTCAAATACAGATGGAAAGCAAGTAGCAAAATAACAACGATAAACAAGAGAATCCATTGGCATGTATGGATGGTGGTTAAGTTTATTATAAACGAGATAATGCATGGATGAGCTAGTGACAACAGCAAACGAGAAAAGAGGAAGTTGTCGTTTTGTTATTCGTTCCGCTAGATTCCTTCACGTTTTCCTACCACTTTGTTAGCCATGGTAAGCTTTCACCATAAACAGAAGAAAAAAAGCTTGTATGTACATGAATTACAGTATTTTGGGTAGATAGAAAGAGAGGGAGAGGAATTTCATTGTGTACACATTTAAATTTTGTTTGATGTAATATGAATGGTGCGTACAGGAGCATGTTATTTTTGTCGTCACAAAAATTGATGATGTAGCAGCATTCAACAGCCACCGAGCCACCAAACACACACCCAGTCATGGATATAAACTTGAACCGCCACGACCAGACCACGTTCGCGTTTATCGTTTGCATAATATTCACATGTGTCTCCTACCGCAGCCACACACAAGTAGCATGCAAATGTGTCTTTGCAAAAGCCGGTTTATGAAAGTCTATAGTCAACAAGGCTGTTTAGAAAAGCTCAAGTATTTATGAAAAAAGTAGCTGAGTGAATATAGTAAAATCGAAAATAGGATTGAAATGCAATCAACCATCGTGTACTTGTTATATCAATGCTTAACATATCAACATTCTGAAAGATATACACATTTAAAGCAGGATTCATACACAGAGAATCACTTTCTCCAGTTTCGAGACTATATCGGTTAGATTGTTTTGTTGTGTCAAGTTACCACTCTGTCTGTACATGTGTGCGTAAGTAGAATTTTCTGTTGTGCTCTTCTTTAACTTAAAGAAAAGCCTGCAGCAGAAAGTGTGCTTTCTATTTTTCTCTTTCCAATGATGATGCTGCCTCTGTGTAGTGACTTTTCTTGTAAAGAAAACTTTGAATGCATTCCTTGAAAGTATTTTGTATTCAGCAGGAGCATTTTTGGGATGAGCAAATAATATTCCATCGTGTTTTCCCATTACATCTTGGGTGCCTTTCTCTCTCTCACACACTTTCTCTTTTTTCTTCGTAGGCAAGTCTCTGTATATAGTCAAGTTTGCAACTTTTTTTCTTGAAAGGTCGCTGTGTTGGTTGATGACATTGAAGAATATTTTCAACTTGCTGTGCGCTCAGAGGAGCAGTGTAACATTTTACCATATGTATTTTTGTGAACGTAATACATACATAAACTTTTTTCTCATATATAGGAGCATCAAAAACTTATGGATTTCCAACACACACACACTCATGTTTACAGTTAAGTAAAAATGTTCGATTGGCTTTGAGCTCCATTTAGTGGTTGAATAGAATATCTATTCAGAGGAGCAAACCAAGAATGGAATGCACATGAGAGGTATTTTCGGTTGGTCTACGACTTTGCTGTAACAGTGTTCTGCTCTTCTTTAGGCTCATCTCTTTTTCTGAATTGAACAGCTATTTTGTAGCACATATACATCTATGAACAAGCTCTGTGACTTCATGAGGGAAACCAAGTTCACCATTCATCCATCTACTTCAGGCCGCCTGTCTAATGTCCTACGTGACCCATCCTCCAGTGACACTTTGTCTCTTTCCGCCAGCCTCCTCTTCCCTGCTTATTCTATTTACCAAAAACATTATTTTAGCCTGTGTGTCATCCACTAAAATATATATCTACTCAATAGTCACTCATTCAGACTCGATATTTACATGCCGACACATACACACAGAGAGTTCATAACAATCACACGACATGCAATATTACCTTTAGCCATATTGTACCGCTGCATTGAAAGTTCTTTTCTTTTTCTCAGTGTGTGCAGACATTTGTCGTTTTTATTCTCTTTATACTTTAGAGCGCTTAGAGAAAACGACACCCTTTCCTTCACTGAAGAATCTTTGACAGGAGAGAGGGTCGTAACACCATTTGTTTCGCCTTTTAGTTCGATTGAGGCATTCCCCATGCACTGGTAACGTGGTTGGTGGGTAATATTCTAATACAAGTGCATTTTCCACTCTAACCTCATCTTTTATTTCATACCATTACCATTACTAGAATAACATTTTTCATGGAGATGCGAATGTGGATCATTATTCATCTTGTGACTCCAATAGAAAATAAACTTTGCTTTATCTTTTTTATACCATGTTCTACAAGAAAGAATTCATATTTCATGTTGTGGTTTGGTTAAACGCATAATGTGAAAGGTTTGCCAGGAATAGAAATAATTTTCATATTTGATGCATACAAAAAATGATTGGAACATGGGGATGATGGCTGATATTTTTATGTCTGGGAATTGGAAAGGTGAAATAAAAAGAAAAGAGCACTTAGCACTGCGGGGGAGGCAATCCGTGCTCCATTATACTTTCCATTTTCTAGTAGTTTCGTATAACGAGATACTTTTCTAATTCAACACTCATTAAGCATTTACACGTTAGTCATGGTGTACGAGCTTAAGCCGTGAAAATAATCAATTTCAGGGATATTATATAGCCTTGTAGACATTGGTAATGATCATGCTTTATTGTGTCATGTGTAATGTATAAAGAGGAACGTGTAATAGTAGAAACTTACAAAGTAAAAGGTTAGATGGTGCAGAAAATTAGTGATGATTTTGCATTAAATTTCCCTCATTACATTCCATGTTGTGTGTATATGTATGTTTTTTTGTTCAGATTCGTGTAATGAGTATGAGTACGTGCTACCAACGGAGTTTGGCAAATTACTTCCACACCAATTCAGCAGTCCCAACAGAGTTGTGCCTCCAGAGTCATGCCAGCAGACATTGGGAAGAAATCGTGCAATTCACTTAAGATTCCGAGAGTTGGGTCTACCAGAGATTTCTCGACATCGTCTAAACATCCTGAGAAACCTGGGAGAAGGGACTTTTGGCACGGTATGCTCTATGTCGATACTATAAACTTTACTATTACTACAACCAGGAATTTTCACTTGTTCTTTTTCAGTCCAACATACCTATAATATACATGCATGCCTACACAGTTTCCTCTATATTTCCTTCTTGCACATGACCCTATAATATACTTACGATTCACCTATCTATAAAAATTCATATTGCTTGAACATTCACATAACTGCAAGAACACAGTAGCAGAACATATCTATTATACCTTATGGCTTACACGAAGAAGACAAGGACATTGAATTTTTTATGGAATCACTACTTCCACTACTACAACGACTACATCTTTGCCAGAAAACAATTCTCGGATTTGCTCAGAGACTCATGAAATTTTGACAATAATAGGTTTTTGTTGGGGAGCTGGAAAAGTGTGGCCCTGCTGACAGGCGTCTCGTCGTCGTCAAACGTATGTTGAGAAATGCCAGTGAAAAAGACAAGTAAGTTTATAAAAGTAAAAGAAAAGGAGAAGAAAGCACAAAAGGAAAAAAATAGAGAAAAGAACATGAATTATAAATTTTTTATCATTTCAGCATCATTCCTTGTTGCAAGTTTAGAGTTCTGTTGTTGGTGTGGTGGTGGTGAAGGAGATGTTGAGATGATAAGAAAATATGGCATACAAGGACGGGAAGGGTGAAAAGTCCGTTTTCTAAATGTAATATTTAATACGCTGTTATCAGAATATTGTTTTGCTGTTGAGACGAGACCTTTCCCTCCAATTCATGTTTCTTCTCGGAGCTTATGCTCACATTTTATTCTTTTAAAGTGCTCACAAATTCCTGCCGTACGTTGTCCGTGTAATATATTATGAGAAAATGGAACGCGTATAGTATAAGCTCAGCCTTTTTATGCTATTTGCGTGAATGCATTTGAAAAGGATTGGGACACAATGAACAAGAAAAATGACTTTTTTCACAGGTTAGATTTCATAGAAGAAATCCGTCTGTTGTCCGCACTGAAGGATCCTAATGTTACTCAAGTCCTGGGGGTGTCTTCCGAAGAGGAGCCATGCAGTGTCATTTTGGAATTTTTAGAGATGGGTGATCTCTGTCAGTTCTTACGTCAGAATGATAACAGTCATCCAGCCTATACGGACAAGCTAAGGTATGTACAGCATAAAATGGTAATAAAAGAAGAATTCATTAAAAAGTTAGAGAAAAATCAATAGACTAGACATTTATGCTCGACTCCATTCTAACCTTCATAAAAAATACAAGATACGAGTTTTGTAAGAAACGATGAGAGTGGATATGCATTTCATACATTTTAGTCCCTCGCCACGTGCCCACTGATGTTGCTGTCGTAAAAATCTAATACTGTAATTGTATCCCAGCTTGCTTTCTTTGGAAGCAAAACAACAAGGCCTTTTACTGCTAATCGCACACTCTTATGTGTTTTTAATCTTTAAAGTACGTGTACTATACTTAAGTCTTGTTTTTATCTAGTTTGAGTGATTTGCTCTTCATGGCTGGTCAAATTGCAAGCGGAATGAAATATTTTGAGAGCAAGAACATTGTTCATCGGGATCTCGCTGCTAGGTAAGTAAATGAGAATGCACTTAATTAATATTATTCAGTTAAACACAAGTTCAAGATATAATTTCAAGTTACGGTTCATCGATTGATGGGGCATTTTAGTAATTCTTTTGTGGAAAAAACATGTGTATAATTTATGTTTGCTGTTTCGGTACCTTTTCAATTTACAGGAATTGTGTAGTGGGTCGTGGACTCACCGTGAAGGTATCTCATTTTGCTAGTGACATGGATGTGTACGCCTCGGATTATTATCGTCTTGATGGAAAAACGCCGTTTCCTGTTCGTTGGATGGCTTGGGAATCTATATTCTTGGTAAGTAAAAATGTCAAACTTTTTTTTCGATTTTCGCTATCAGCAGAAGCCACACCTGCGTGATGATATGAACAAGCCATTAGTTTAGTCGAGTACACGTTGCTATCACGCATCCAAACTTTTTTTGCAGGGAAAATACTCGACACGAAGTGACGTATGGAGTTTTGGTGTAACTCTGTGGGAGATGCTTTGCTACTGCAGACATTCACCATATCATGCCTTGACAAATCAAGATGTCATAACCAACCTTCAGCATTTATCCGTGGATGAAGAAGCTGATTTTTTCGAGTTTCTCGAGAAACCACCCAGTTGTCCGCGGGATATTTATCAACTAATTTGTGATACCTGGTGCAGAAACGATGAAGATCGGCCAACATTCTGGGAAATCCATTGTTTCCTCAGCCGTAAAAACATTACTTTTTGCACTGAAATGATTAACAGAGAACTTCCAGCTTATATTGAGGCACATTCCCACGCACAGCAATACATTGTTTAAATGGTAACGAACGATGATCGATGAATAATAGTAAGCTATTTGCTATTGCATTTTCAATGCAACAACAATGCAATTTAACTATTTATATTTAAGAGTATCGCAGCAGGCCCCTGAAATAAAATATTGTCAGTGGTAAAATCTCGTCTTTACCTAGAAATAGACCCTTACTGCATAGTGGAACCAACATAGTTGATCGAGTTATCGATAAGTGATTACATTTATCAGCAAGCGTATCCACTTAATTTGCTACTTCAGCTTTAAGAACATCGTGAAATTCAGTTTGTGTTCCTTTCCCATATTATGTGGTCACAAATATTCATGCTTATTTGTTATCTATCTATCGATTTTAAATGACTGATGTTTTACATGATATACAATAAAATCCTAGTATGATATGACGGATGATTTTAAAATAAAATAAACATTAATGCCATTATTTACACCCCTAAAAATATGATAGCGAACATACAACTTGCATCTTAAATTCGCCTTCATATGTCTGCCATAAGCAGCTATGTATACCTTATTAAAGGGGTTTCATTACGTTCAATACATTGCTAGTATTCCAAAGTAATATCATCATTATTCATTATTGGATGGATTTCTGCCAGTTTGGTATTTTATTTCAATACATTCGTGTTAACCAACCGTACGGAAAGATTGATAGAAAATACTAATTTTAATGTTCGTGTTCCTGACAATAATTTATGGTAAAATTTTATTTCAATATTGATTGCATCTGTTCGAGTGACGCGTTCCGATTCTATGCGCTTTTCTAAGACATTACTTGACGATGATAATGAAGAGAGAGAGAAAACATGCTATATTGCTTGTCGGATTGTGGTATGCATGCGTATGTGTGTATAACTTAACTTTTATATCATATCATAACGATGACATTTGGTATGGCAAATTGGGTCTAATTTGATATTGGTTGGTTGGACACTTGACTACTATTATTGAAACTTTCAAGGAGGTTTCTCTATTCTTTTTCCCCTTTCCTTCTTCTGACAAGACGAGACGCACCTACCACTGCTACTTTTACAATAAAACCAGTACACTTCTTTTTAGCATGAGATGTGCACGCAAAACCCTTTCGTGAAGTTATAAAACAGTTCTATTCTTATTCCAATTTCTATTCATCTTTCCATCAAAAATTTGTTTTCACCCTTTGCCTCCATTTTACAAGACGAAGACGTAACCTATAACAAAAGTATATGATGCTCTATAATTTTTATAATACTGCACACACTTTTTTATGAAGCGAATGATCGTGACGGTCATGAATGCGAAGCACATTTTTTAACAGGAGCAACGAGCAGAGCCCAAAGCCATCACCATTGCAGTGGCAAATAAAGTTGTGGCTTATAATAAAGAAAGAAAAAGGATTGTTGCTTGAAATGGGATTGAATTGAATAATATGTCTATATGTCAAGAAGACTGGGTTACTAACTCGTTATTGTTGTTCACCTCCTCTTACACGTTATATTTATAACTTCAAGCATTTTTATCAGC
>JAQIXW010001712.1:0-18050 GCA_034700685.1 Willowsia buskii | reverse complement strand
ATATTATTCAATTTTGTATTAAAAGACTTCGCTTCCACATCTTACCAAATTCCAACCCATATTTTTAAGGAAAGTTTCTGGTTTCTAACCTACAAAAAGATTTTCTCGTACAAACTAATTTTGTGAATACACGTTTTCCAGACATGGCTGTCAACTGTGTTAGTAAACAAAGTCTTTTTTGTTGATATGCTTTACTTGATCTTGCTCTTTTGCATGCGCGTAGTAGTGTATACATTATTCTAAACATACTCTTGCTTTTAGCCAGATATGTGCAGGCACTATTTGCGATGCACTTTGGTTCCTTAATATAACATTATCATATATTAGCTTCCTGTGTTTTTGGATGTGGTGTTGGGTGTCTTATCTCATCTGATGAAGATAACTCAAGGCTTATCAAAAACTGACTAGCTTACCACCAAGCGCATTCAGAGAAAACAGACAAGGCTCTACATTCTGCTACTGCGTACTGCACGTGTTTCGCTTGGTGTTTTTATTTTCTCATCTTGCTTCCTTGCATCTTGCGTGTGGCTTTCAAATACATGATAAATTTTTGTATTGGATGCTCGTTTTAAGCCACGGCAAAATCCCATCGTGATACAAAAGGGCGTATATTTGTAATCAAAAGATGTGCATGTAGGAATATAAGAAAACCTTAGGTGTAAAAGTTTACATAACATTTCATAATGTAAAGTTTACTTGAACGGACGGAATTTCTTAACTCTATCACCCTTGAGAAGTTTGCAGGAAGCAATAAGACATGCTCGATTCATACCTACATATTTGTAAAGATGTAATGTTGTATTGGACTGTTAGAGCAAATGAGATTGTCAAAAGCTCATCAACATTGAGCGGTATTGCAGTTGCATCTCTTATCAATGTTTCATTAATTATTTTTCAAGGGTAATATCTAAAGATTCGAGGCAGCTTTCCTTCTATGCTTGATATACACAATTATATTCCCTTTCTTGAATTTATTCTCATAATTGCCCTTTTGGTTTGTGGAAATGCACCTGCTATAAAATGTCAAAATGTCGACATAGAAGTTTGGTGCTATCTCATTTGAGCTGAATCAGCAAATATTAAGGGAAAACTAGGCAACGCATGGTTACGATTGCATTTGTCGTCCCCTAAATCCTAGTAGATATTTCATTTGTGTTCATGACTGCATAAGTACAAGATTGAAAGATTGACGAATTGCATGCAACAAACTTCGTTGTCCAGTGTCTAATATGTTCCAACATACATCAAGCGTTATCGTCTTCCCAACCATCTCATCTCATTAAGACCTTCTTCTGTTTTATTTACCAGTTTCATTCTTGTTTGATTTTGGGCAGTGACTCGTTACTTAATCCTCTGAATTCAGACTCTTTGGTCACGTCGAAACCTACGATTTTTATGAAGAGATCGTTACTCACTCATCGTCAGCGTCAGTAGTTTGTTTTCTCACCCTTTCAAGGTATGTATACATAATAATATGCGTTTAATATTCCCTCATACTTAACAGCATAATCTCTTGGCGTTGCCAAAACTAAGAAATTACCCCCAAAATGACTTGACGAAATTCCCCATACGCATGCACGATTCATGTAATAATATTTGTTTTTAGATTGGAACTTTTTTATGTGACTCAATAAAAATAATTTTTCTTACACTAATTTATAATGAGGTAAATAAAAACTCAAAATAAACAAGGAATCGATTGCACAATATGGATTTTCAGTGTTCATCCGTTCTATGTGATAGATAACGAACTCATTGCATTCAATTTACTAAACCATGTGCAATGTTTGGGTGAAACATGTGAAAAAAACATGTGCAGCAAGTGCATTAATGAACCTAACTCTACGCAGAAGACTTCAATACTTACATGTACAGTAGTTTCTTATAGCTTCAGAATATATAAGTGTGAATTAATATAGGTTATTTCAAGACAAGATCTATGGAAAGGAATCATGGAAAAGTAAAGATATTTGAACTATGAAGGTTAGGGCGAGATTACAATATCATCCAGTAATATACATGAATGGAAGTGAACATCAATGAATTGCTTTTATCTCGAGATGATCAGAAGTTCGGGAGGAAAAAAAATGAATTTACTCCAACTAAAAAGGTTCATTTTCAGAAGACTCCACATCGATGAAAGAAACGAAATGAGAAAAAGTTTTGAAAAAGTCAGCCAGCCTGCTGCTGTGGTATGCAGTTTTGTTATGAGCTTGTCCTATTTTCAATGCATCTTCGCCACTTCCTTTTCATGATTCAATTCCTTGGGTAGTAGTGGGAGGATACTGTGGTCTTGTTCAACAAAATTGTATTCATCATGTAGACGGAGCTTACGCTACTTTTATTCTTGCAATAAAGAAATATGGACAGTGTGATATTCATAGCAGGTGTAGATGCTTGAGTAATACCGTCATCTCCATACGAAATTTTATTCAGATCTTACAGCCTCTTTTTCGCGTTGTTTTATACAAAGTTTTTAGTTTGAAAATGTGAAATTGTGGAGTCAAACGTTATAGCGGGAAATGACTTCATCTTTTTCTTCACCGATGTCGCCCTACTCTTCAATTGCATCCGGACGGTTTCCCTGGTGACAATGCGCTTCTATATACTAAAAGATCCTTTTGTGCTTTAATATGGGTTTCTGGAAGGAAATATGCGAAGTATAGAAAGTACATGATTCAAGCTTCTTTGTCACTATGCTATTCATAATCATTTGTGCAAGCGAACACAAAAAACAGAACTTTAAAAAAGTCGTCACGACCGAGTGAAACGACTGCTTCCTGCTCATTTCTTCCCATTTTCTGCATTTCCCCTCAGTTTTGTTATTTTTTATTATCTCGAATGCATGTCTATCGTTCATCCAACTAATCCAACTCTTTTCCTTTACCCGCAAAACTCATGTATGCGCATAATATGTGTTTTTGCTTACTACAAGATCTGATCACTGATCATGGCATCAACAAAGCCCTCTATTTTTGCTCAAAGCGCTGCTCACCATCAAAAAATATATATTGAAAGCCCAACTAGTATACAAACAACAGTGAAGTGGTGATCAGAGCTGGGATTTATCGTACCGACCAAACCACTAGGCATTTATGATGGTGGATTTGTATCTCTACAAACCCCTTTGCTAACCCCACATAGTAGGTCATTAAATAGTTGTTGCACATTTAATGGTAAAATAGGGGGTTGTGTCCATTTACGGATAAACGTAGGGGGATGTGGTTTGGGGTGAGTTATGCATCTGGATAGAGGGGATAATTTTTGGGTGATGCATAATTTTTTGCAAAATTTGAGTCTTTTGAGGTAGTTTCAGCCATTTAAGGGGGGTCGGTGCATTTCAGGAAGAAGTTGAGAGGATCCTGCTGGACTGTAATGGATGAATCTTCATTCATTAAGCGTATATTGCTACCCGGTATTTATAGTCATTTATTTGCATAGCTTGCTCTCATGGTAACTCAATCCCTAATCTGGAACCAGAACACGATGTTTGCCTGTTCCACGGAGCCGATCGGGTGTGGGAAAATTTGTACAAAAACTGAACGGACGCACCAGGACGAGACAAGCCTTCCCCATCCCTGGTATGAGGATTGTAATCGTGTGATGCTACTCGCTTAAGATTCCCTTTCGTAAGGAAAAGAAACGGCATCGCTTACACATTGCAGAGCCCTGTATATTGCTTCATTGCTGGCCAGCCAGCGAGCTAAAAGTTTGGTGAACTGAATGAGTCGCTCTCAGTGTTGGTTCAGAACTTGTCTGAAGTGCACGATCATGCTGCTCGCAGTGAGACTCCTGTTCTTCTTCACTCGGCACCAAGTATGGGCTAGATTTCGAAGTCGGTCCTGTTTTGAATAGGTATGTACTGCTTATGATGTTCTTGGTGGAGGTGATATGGTGGTGACGACGCCAACATGGGAGCTCCCAGAGACATAACGAATTGAATATATACTAAAAGTAGACATTACTTTAGTTGAACTTGCGTGTGCTACTGTGGTTCATCAGTTTTCGGCCACATCTTGAACTGTGTGACTGTTTGTGTGTGTAGAATTTTCTCAAAGACTGAATTGTTATTATTATATTCTCGGTTGCCCATTACCTACTGCATCGCTCTTCTAACGGTTGGTTATCCTCTTTGAACTTGCAAATTGCTTGGCTTCTGAATGGAGATAGTTGTCGTAATCAATTCCCTTGAGCCTCCGCGCGCTATTAACATTATTAATATGTGTTTTCAATAATGACAACGGACTGCGGTGCGCTATCTTGGAAATAAAATAGTTGTTACTACTTCGCCATTTCCAATTTAAATTCTCTCCAAAGCCATAACAAAGAAGCATAATAATATGTTATGAAACGGAAGTAAATATGCAAGAATAAAGGTTTTTGGCATTTTCGCACACTATCTGATTATGTAGAATGCTAATGCTAGTGTATAAACACCTCGTAATTTTATACATCACCAGAGTATTCATGAGTGTCATCTGAGGCGAAACACATGAAAGCTTTTGTTCGTAGGCTGTTCCACAACTACCACTTTTGCTTGGTCTGTTTAAAACCATTGTTTGTCTTGCTAAGTCCACCACAACTGAGCGCACACCACATATATCGAGAGACGTGATTATTTCTCCGTCGTCTCACAGTAATAATACATAATGCATAATACGCTTCTTGAGAGAGCACTACATCTAGATTCATACGCATTATTATATGTGAACACTTACTTAACTCGGATTTTCTCTGCTAAGGCGTCACTCTCGTAATAATGTGGTTTGGAAAATAAACTCACAGTAGGATTCAAAGACATGGACTCTACTTTTCGTGTATTTTTCCTCTCCTCCACCATGGCCTCCAGTTTTCGTCCATCCAAGATCGCCTAATCTGTATAGTTGTGTATGTGTTTACTGGAAAAAATGTTTAATGCAATATGTGGGAAAACTGTGTGAGCCAGTTCTCAGTTAATCTTTATAAGGGTAGATGATCATGTTCAGTAAGGACATTATGCACATGCCAGTATTTCAGCGACAGCACCACTAACAACGAACGGTACTGGTGTTAATGGTGACGGCGCGGTGTTGAATGGAGCAGAAGAACAACGCTCGCTATATAAGTCTAATGGTCCAAAAAATACAATACAATGCAGTAAATACAACATGGACTCTCTTTTGTGTATTCTCTCAGACGGCGAACTTATCTCTGCAGCCTCTGGTCTTGGCATATGAATGTGCCTTTTTGTGCATTTTCTTTCTCTGACATTGCGTTCTCTTCTTGCCGTTATTTTTCTTATCAATCTCACAAGATTTTTTGTGGGGTTTTCTTTAAGATTTTCTGAGTACTTTACTTTGAGAGGAGAGGAAAAAAAACTGAAGTAAATAACGCGTGGGACGATGTCATACATACAATAATATTAATAACATAAAAACTCGATTCGGCCTGGTAGCGCTTTAACAGTGTCGAACGCGGACGTAGAGACGGAGAGAGCGACTTTATCATTTCGATAGTGGAATGTTAAATAGACGAGGAAACTTATATAATATGCCTGCCTGTCGACTACTATGCTTTTCTCACTTTCTGACGAAAGTACAACAACTTGATGTTCTTCCGCCTTATGAGAATTCACTTACATGCCTATTGCCGTCGTGCCAATACTAGTAATCGAATTCGTCGTTAGTAGGAAATCTACTCCTTTGTCCTTGTTGTTTTCCAGTCTTGTCTCAAATCTGGACGACGCGGACGGAAAGAGAAAATCGCTGTTCATCGAAGCATGACGAATGGTATGTACTCACATGTTCACTGTACATGTAGATCGATTATCTCTTTGCAAGTGTTCAGAGAATCAAGTCTGGATCCAAGTCTGATTATAATCTTTTGAGGCTTATACTTCTATCATTATAAAAAGCCATCTTGTTATTTTAGCGTTTCAAACGGAGAAACATAAGAAAAAGACAGAAAGCTAGCATTGCTGTAAATATTATTATTTTTTACCCCTTTCTTAGAGTTGGGTTAGGAGATTCAGGTGTAAGTAGAAAGAAAATTATAAGGGTGGATCACTCACTTTTTACTCGGTCCATATGTCAGTGAAGTACTTGAGCGTGAGAAGCTGCTTGAGCGAATTCAACGAAAAGAGATGAATGTGAAAAGGGTTCTATTCCTTTCAACTTGTGTGTGAGCAAAAAAAGAAACATTGCAGACGAGATTCAAGGAAAGAATTACTTTAAAATGCTAAATTGTACAGTGGAGGAGTCGCTTTGCCCCTACCTACTACTGCGCTTAAATTATGCACGCCTTATTACTCGAGGAGATAAGTGTCTGCATTGTAATAAACTGTCATGACGCTAATACAGAAATGAATTCCAAATCTGTATTAAAATATAGATATAAATGTTCTCGAGAATGTGCTAGGTAGGAAAATACATCAACGAAGCAAGGAAATAAAAAATCTTCCCTTTATTTTCCCCAGTCGACAAGATATATCGCGATGATTACTACTACTACTAGAACTAGGATTGCTAGTATAAGGTCGACTATGGTAAAGGTACATGCATAATAATAATAATTAAAAACATCTGTGTACACGCAACACAGGACCTGACAAGAAGGAGTTATGGTATGGTGGTTTTCCTTCCACACTTCAGGTTAAACTTTCAAGAAGACGAAAAAAATGGGAGAAGAGGGCTAAAACTTTTTGTGCAAAATATAAGCAGAGAATTCCATCACGACAACTTTCCAACTTTCTTGGAGTAATTTACTCTTGGAGGAAGAAAACTTTTTCACAGTAAAGTGAAATTAACCAGGGACGTAAGAGAGACGTTATTTAATATTAGAGTGTGAAAGGGCTCTTCATTTTATACTTGGGCCTCTTTTTTAATAATCATCGTCCAAGTAATTCCAGACATTTTCCCTTTAATAAAGCATTCCTTGCAAAAAAGTACGACCCCATCTACGTGGATTTATATACTTCCTCCTTTAGCGTTAGTGAATTAATGACTTTTTCCTTGCTAACTTGGTGCCTAGGTATGTAGCGAGGCATTAGGCATATTTTCAAACAATACAATATATACAGCATACCTATAGAGAGCAATAAGCCATAGTAGATTGTGTACTAGGTACTTTGTTCCCTCACATAATGGGAAAGCTAGCATTTCCACACAGGAGAAAAGATCGATTGACCAAAAGGATTTATTTCTGACATAACATACATAAAAGTATTTCCATCGCAGCCGACAAATCACAGACAGACAAGGCAGCCTAACTGAATGGACAAGATACGAAATAAAAGTCTGTGAAAGAGATTTTTTCTTGCTTGGCTATCCGTCCGTCTCTTCGTTCAACTAAACTCCTCCTTGTCAAGTAGGATCAAACGTGAAACAAGGGAAACTAAAAGGTCACAAAAAGAGAGTGAATTAGATTCTTTTCTTGCGGTGGTCTCTCGTTTCTCTCTATAAATCTCTGAAGAAGGCAGAAAAAGAGAAGAGAGCTTTGAAACACAAATTGAGTTTGCTGCTTGCATTAAAAATGCGTTTATGTTTGTAAATACTGCTAGACGAGGGTATGTTTGCTTTTTCGATTTCATCCAATTTACCAAATGCTCTTTGAAAAATCATCTTTTTGATTTTGAAAAATCTTGGATTACTGTCACAGCTACTTTGCCATGAGTAAGTCGATCTTATCTTCCTTTCCTTTGAAAATGAATGATGTCTACTATTGCTGGCAGTTGTTTTAGATGCTGGCTTGACACAACGTAAAAGTGGCATAAAGTTTTGATAGAGATACATATCTCTTAAAATGATAGACGTAAGGTCAACTTCAGACCTTCTCCATGGTTCATCAAAGACAAGTCCATAAGTATCACTTGAAGTTCATATCGCGACTGAATATTCGTTTCAAAAGTAAAGTAAACTTGTAAAATTACACATGACGCATGGACGTTTAGGTAACCGCAGCATGCTCCAGTCATAAAATCTGCCATCCGTATCATTTTATTTGACTTTTATCTTGTATAAGATTTGCATGGAAAGAAAGGAAATAAAGCCGCTTAAAGTGTTTTTCATGCTTGTCTGTCTCCTCAGTCCTCACTCTCTTGATTTGTTAATTCTAATCGACTCCTCAGAGTCCGAGAGAGTCCCCAAGTGAAAGCACTTATCACTTACAACAATAGTAAGTGGAATATTGAATCATTGAAGGAATACACATGAATATTTTTTTTGCATGCAAAAACACCTTATAATGCACTAGTTACTAATTTCCCAACGAGGTGACTGTTTTCACAAAACAGAAATCAATTCTAGGGATACGTCTTAATTGACAAATTTAACTTTTTCAATCAGACGTCAAACATCTAGATATACTTCAAAGTATTAATTATTTATTTACATATGCATTTAGTATAGATTATTGAGAAAATATATTTTCGAAACTTTAATTTTGCTTGCTTTGAGCGCTACATATCTCAAACGGTTAGTGTTTTAGATGCATACCTACTGCATGTTTTTATTTATACGTCACGTTGTTATGATTTTAAGCTATATAAATCTCAACGCTCCTGCAAATTAAAAATTTGAAAAGTCATTAGCATTGGTATTAAGTTGTTGGGATTGCAATTAAAATGGATGTATACGCAATAAAATTACACACTCCAAATTATCTCTCCATTCTCACTTGATACACTACACCCATTTATTCCTAGTAAAGTTGGCAGTTGGCACATATATGCAGAACTATTTATGCTTTATACTTTCAACTTTAAGAGTGTTGATGTGTGCTTGTAAGAGGAAAATCGTCGTGTCATAACATATGTCACCCATGTAAATGATAAGTGGGTTTTCTACGCAAGAATATTCCAAATTACATTAAAATATATAATCAAGTTCTCAAATTCTAACTCACTTTGCCTCCATGAACAAGCAAAAATTTGCAGTTATATAATTCTTATGGTTTTGGTGATGAAAAAATCATAGACTAATTGCTATTTGGAACTAAGTTAAATTGACGATTAATGGGTTTGAAAGGTCTTATCATACAAGAAAATGGTTTGCGTTGAGCAGACTTAAGTTAGCAAGGACAATTTAAGCGTGCAGATTTTGAAATTAACAAGTCACATATAGCCATCCTTAAAATGGCGATGTTACCTTTTAAACTTAATATGGGTGGGGTTGGGAAGGTTGAGAAATGAAAAAGTTCATTGTTCATTGGAAATGCTCGTTTTCCCAAAATAACATTACATGTTAAACGGCGGTAAGCACGAGAACTTAGAATCCTCTTTAGAACATTACTCCTTTCTCGTTTCGAAAAGGCACAAAGCACATAACTGCACAAAGTAACGTTGCCATTTATCTTTGTTTTTTTATTTTCTTTTGTAAAAATGCAATTTGACTATTCCCTTGAAACTCCAACCATAACAACCGTTCCGAGTCATTGAAATAATGTTGGTTATTTATTGTTTATTGGAAAAGAGGATGATACCATACCACAGAGCAATTTTTTAAAGGGAAATTCTCTATCTGTTTCTCTACTGCATTGATGTGAGCACTATCGATTTCGGAAATGAAGAAAGCTCAAGTATGAGTTTGTGTGTGGTGCCATATCGTGAAACAGGAAGCTTGGCTGACCACGCCGTATGCACATACGGTTTGGTAAGCAAACTGAATAATATCAATACAACAGAATGAACAAAGTCAAGCTTGCTCAATACAATTCCTTTGTTGTGCGTTATTTGTTCCTTTCCCTACGCGACAGCTAAAAGCAATGTACTCCTGAGTTTTGCAATATTGAATATATTGCAAACTTTCGTGTCTGAATGGGTTGCTTTCCTACTCTTTGGCTCTTTAATGATTCAGCTTTTCACAGAAACATTGTAGCGTGTTTGGGATAGTCTGGATTTATTACCTCCCTTTGTTCGCTTCGTCGTCGTCGTTGTCGCTCTCCAATTCTCCGCACAGACTATCCACACGCTTCTTTGTCCACAGATTCCTGTTGAATCATATTTTACCTAGACATTTCCCCTTCAGGATGTCAACAAGAACAGTTTCTCAGTATTGATTATTGTGTCCACACAAGCACACAGTCCCAGATCGCGATAAAACTGGAGCATGGCAATCCTACTGAAAGCCGAAGGCCTACAATATAAATATGTGGCCAAGTGAATAATTTACTATAAGAAAGAACCTAATAGAAGTTTTCACCTTTCTCTCATAAGAGATATTTTGTCTACTTCTACTGAAACTTGTTTTGTAGATATATAAACATACGCGCGTTTTCCCCCATTTAAGTATATTTCCTTCAAAGTATCACCTTACGTTTCCGCCCGGGCATAAATTACATTTTCTCAAATAAAAAATACATGCATATTAGCACATTCACCACCACTAAATGCATTGTCTGTTCAAAAGTGAATGTGTTGAGCTTCTATGTTACAGTAGCATTAAGACATTGTGTTATCAATTTGAAAGATCGAACTTAAAAAGCTGTTATTGCACAATGACGTGCAACATGAAAATAATGGGTAGAATGTGCTGATGTGAGCTCGTGCCGAGAATAAAACATTGAACTTAAAATACGCTCCATTACATATGCGACACTATATTTTTATATTTCGCATTTCAACGAGTCATAACATGTAATGAAAGCATAGAAAGTTTCTTGTACCACGAGTCGTTCACTTTTGTTTTATTATTACAGTTAGAGGGTCAAAATTCTATTGCGTGTATAGTTCTGTCACTGTTAGCAATTCTGTTTATGCTGGTAGCAACGTAACAGCAGCCTTGTTACATGTTACATCTACTAGACACTGCTACAGCGAGTATCGAAAATGGAGAAGTTTGTCCAGAGTGGCACTTGCAAAGCAAGACTAGAAAATAATTAATGTAATCTTTTTATGTCATCTGCCTCCACTTTTGTATATTATTTTAACTGACCATGAGATTTTTTCATTCATTCTTTCGAGATACTTGGTATGGCGGCACATGTGAGCTTACATAAACAAGCTAGCATGCAATAAAGTAAATGTATTCCGTAAAAGCTACCTATCAACCGTTTAGTATTGAATGATTTCATTATAGATAAAGTCACAAAACCACAATATTTTCCTATGCAACATGTTTCGTAAATGAAAATTATGTAAGAAATGTGGCTGCGTGGATGTGGTTTTATTATATGCATTGGTTAAAGAATGAAACAAACTATTATGAGCATCAGCAGAGAGCAGACGAACACTTTTAAACTGAACCATTGGGGCGAAGTGAGAACAACACAGAATCAACCAAGTGCAAGTGGCCAGCAATTCTCTCTTTTTCTGTGAACCGTCACATTGCTTTAACTTAATTTGTTTCTATACAAATTGATTTGCAAAATCATATTTTATAGTTTCATTAAACGATTATTTTCAAAATAATGTGTTAGCCGACAATTCACAAGTTTTTCATATCTTGACAGCGGTGCGCCTTAAATTTATGAACAAACTACTTGAGGTTTACCTAGTATTGCAAGTGGTTCCATAAGTGAAATCCAAAGCTACTTTGTATTGTAGTATGGGGTTACTTGGGCACCAAACAACTTGTACTATCAAAAGACAAGCTTCCTGTCTTCCATTGACATCAGCATCTAGTCTTTCATTCATTCTTCGCATTGGATGATAGTAGATAAGCATGCTGTGTAAGTAAACAAATAAATAAAACTAAAGCATTTCCAACAGCTTCCTTATCTCTGAAATAACAAACTGGCCGGTTAATTATTGCCATTTATTGGTTTCTCTAACTGTGCACAACAGCATGTGGTATTCCGCATCCATGTTGGTCAACCAGAGATGCAGTCATACCACAGGGTTTCCATGCTACGCTCAAAAATAATACTGTCATTTAAATATACAGTGTGTGTAGGAGACCGTATTGATGAGAACTCGCTAATGTAATTAATTACATTAATAAATATCAATTTGTTGGTCAGTAACTTATAAACAAATACTCGCCTGCTGATTTGTTTCTGTTTGCTTTCATATTAACGCAAATGGCAATTAATTATCTATGCACTAAATTCACAGAGCAGTCGCTCTGCAAATACCAGTAAATGCAATTCCACTAACTTGTAAGGTTTATTTGTATTAAATATTATATTGCTTGATCTGCTCACACATCACTATAAAAAGTTTGTTTAAGACTTAATTTTTGAATGCCACATTTCATTCGGAAATGTAAGCTCACATGTGACAGAAGTAGAGAAAAGTTCAACTTGTTTCTTCCTCTTGAAAATAACTAATGAATTCTGTAAAACTACACGCTACTGTAACACAAGCAAAAGAATTTTCCACTAAGCTGGAGGATTGACATATCGATTTATTTTTAATAGGAATGCTTCATCTTTGTAATATGTGCATAATATTTTGGAAAGGCAAATGGCTTTATTGCATATACACACAATCCTCTCGAACCACAAGGAAGTGGCCAACACTGCGTGGAAACGTGTATAGATTGCAAACCTCAGTATAGATATGCCTGCTCATTAAAGCGCAAACTTTCATAGAAGCTCACACTAAAGAGGTATGTGTACATTCAGTTGCCACTCGTCTCTCTCTCTCTCTGGGGTTGGGGGTAGAAAAGTAATAATTTAGTTTTGTCAGACATGGTTCCACTTTCCAATTGTTAAACTATTATTAATAGATTTTTGGAGGACTTGTAAATAGTTCCCACTTCTAAATATTACAAGTATTTTTAACGATGTATTTATTGCTATTCGTTTGTATGATTTTCAGGTAAGGTGGGTGATGGGGCTCATTGTGCAACACCGTAAACCGTGGTAAATTCTGTTGAAACAGTTTTTTTTTGCTTTCTCCTGATCATACTCGAGCTATAGAAGTGTGGAAAACCGTCTACAAAAAATGTGGACCACCGACAGGACGACTAAAGTTTGGAAACGAAATTAATCATGGAGCATAAAATGGAAGTTGGATGAGTATTTTTTTTTATCCATGCAGCCTATTATGGTCTCTGGTTTCAAACAGGCGTGCTCAACATTTTTCCGAATCAAATGTGCTCCTGATTTATAGTAAGAAGATACAGAGTGATTCCGAAATTTATTGCATTTCTCATTCGCCATACTTGCCTACGAAAGTTGAGAATATGTGGTAGTGTTGTAACCATGTATGTAACATAGTCAAATAATATACGAACTCGTGAAATAAATAAGGATTACGCAAGGTACATATATATGGAGAAAGTTTTTTAATGCCCCAAGAAGGCACGACATACCTACCGGAAACGTAAAATGTAATAAAACATTAATTTCTCATTTCATTAAACAACTTCGACTTCCACCCCGAGACCTCACAAATACTTGCCGAATTACTTAATTTAACCTCTCGGTTTTTGTCTATGATCAACATGAAACTCTTACATCTCATGTTAATATGCATACATAGATATTATAATGGATGTAATGTTTGAAATCAAGACTGAAGAAACGACAAAGACTTGATTTACTCATCTTTCATTTCAACTCTGGCTAATGATCACGGAAACAGTAAACACGTTACCTTTTCTACGGAATAAAAGTGAGCAGTAGTAGTTTTTACCAATGTGCTTGATTGCTATATAGTGGCTTTATCTAGAGTAAACGTTAAGATGATAAAAACAATCTCAACATTTTCTTACATCTCAGGAACACACACTGAACGGTATTCTTGAAGAAAACAAATAACGTCCTCATAAAATTCCACACTTCCGTATATTATGTAGCTATTGTATAATAGAGTCTGTGTCTATATTATGAACATAGATAAAACAATCTGAATGCATGTCACACATATATAGCAGGAGATAGTAGTGCTCCGCATTTTTTAAGCAATGGTCACCAAAAAAATTATTGTTATCTTGTCATAAAACAGACGTTATCATTTCGTGTACTCTCTCAAGCGAAAACTAAGGAAGGTTGACACTCCTTTAAATACGAGGAATATTCGGCTGAGAGTCGTTTTCTGTGTTTTCTTTTTCCACACAGAAAAATGAAATAACATTTTTATTGATCATCAGAACTAGTAAAACCATTCCATTTGAACTGCTCCAGCCAACAACGTCATCGTCAACCAACTCCCAAGTGTAATAAAGCAGCGTTGCGTGAACTGTTTCTGTTTGGATCAGGAACGTAAAAATAAAAAGACGGAGACTCAAGAAAAAAATATACTTAATATCATCATAGCATGGTGAAATACCTCAGCGAGTCATTCTCAGCCAATTCTGCAAATTCACACCAGGGAAATCGCCTGGTACTCTCAACATCATCATCATCATCGCAATCATCCCCCACCACTCCATTTCTTGGTGTTTTCATTAGGATATTTTGTGATGTGCTGGTGCTATCATTTCAAGTATTATTTTTGGAAATAAGGTTATGGGTCAAGATGATCAACTCACTCAGACAATGTCCCATGGCTGGACTTACACTAACCACTTGGAAGAGAAGTCGAAGAAAGGAGCTGACGCAGTCTCCAGAACGTTACTCGGCCAGCTCGTCTTACTTGAACATTTCCTCACCGCCGCCAACGTGTACTGTAATTCGTACTAACTTTACTTTTGTGCGTGCTCTTCAGTTCCTAGTTTACTTGCTTCTTGTAGATAAGTTCCGTCTGCTCGCTTGTGCACCTCTTCCTCGGCCGTCCGTTTCTAACAGTTCAGTGGTAAGTATGAATACATTCACCTTTCTCTATTTGTATATCTATCAATCTATCCATTAGATCCAAAAAGGAAGCCCCAAGTTTAGTTTTCAGTTTAAAAATATTAATGGTTGATTGCTCGAATTGTTATTCGTGCACAAAATTAAGCCCAGTCTGCGTGGGTGCATGAGTAGGATTTTCATTGGATGTCTCAGCATTTGGCATGGAAAACCCAACATTTATGTTTCTGCTTCTGCTGTAATTCATCATTTGGTAGAAAAACAGAAAGATTTCGTGGTGAAACTCTCCAAACCCATCATCAGGAACCAATTGCTTTCCCTGATCCATCAACTTTGATGTAGCGCACGGAAAAGTTCTCAAAGCAATCTCCAATCTTCTGCTTTCTCAAGCCAAGAATAAACAAAGCTTTGATGCCCTAATGCATGCATGAAGTTGATAATTTATTGCATACCTGTTTGCGTTGATACAGTAATATATAGTATCTCATATGCAGGCATGCAGTATTCCATCTGAATATATACTGATGATAAGTATATTTATGTACAATTGAACAATTTAAAATAATACTTACCATTCCTTCAAAATAGGCAAGTAGACGATAGGCTTGAAGAGAAAACAAGATTTTTTTTCCCGGCTCATGGAAACATATAATATAGGTAATATGCGTTGTATATTGATTTAGGTTATTTCAACAAGATAATATGTTAAACCAAATTTTGGAACCTTTGAAGATTCTTTTATTTAGATAGCGATTCCGAAATCGGCCATGAGCCGGAAAGAAGATATGAAGACTGTAATGTAGCATGAAAAGAAGTTTGAAATATTTATTCATTTCATGTGAACATCCTATACTACTAGCTAGTAGAACTGTCAAGTCAGCCATGCCATACTACATATATGAAAACTTACACGAATTTACCTCACAAGTTTCCATCTCTCTTTTAAAAGATAAATTCAGTGCTCGAGTTTTGGTAGATTCTACACATGAAAACAATTTACCTTACATAACATACGAGTAAACAGAAGAGTTCTCTAAGTTCTGAAATTCATTGCATGTTTACTTATCTCCTAGTATATATTTTTCATCTCAACACGTTTCCATAGATTGCCATTAACTATATAGCGTTGATTTTATTTCATTTTGTGGAACAATTTTATGCTCCGTATCGCTCGCTAAGAAACCTTAAAACAGAGAAAGGGTTTTTCCCAAGGCAGTGTTTTCTTTTGCGACCCTTTGCAATATAGTTCTCCAGAAAAGAGAAACTGATAGCCCTTCTGTCCTTTCTTCCGTTTTACTCCGAGTCCCTGGAACAGAATGTACATGCTAGATTTTAGATGATAACAGGAAATTGTTTTATTTTTCTTGTTCATAACGTATTCCAAAGTGGAAAAGAGTAATGTAGTAGAAACTTGAGAGGCAGGCGGCAAGGAATGGCTTTTGTTACATTAGATTTTGTGTGTGTGTGTCTTGTCCATACGTCATATTATTTACGCCTGCAGGCTTTTCCTCTTAAAATGCCAGATCTTTTGATCCCATTTATTGTCAATCGCATCGCATTTTGTTGATGGGGTTCACGCACGACGTGACTTCTTGTCTTGTCCTCTGTCTTGACTCACAACCTAAATATAAACGATACTGTTCGTGTGCAAATGAAATATACATAAGGAAATATTCCTAAGCATACGACATACGAGTACATGCAGCTCATGCGAACTATTATTGTAAGGTAGTGCTCATTTCGAAACATTGCATCACCACCACCATAATAACATCTGATGTAGTTTGCAGTGAGGATAATAGGAGTGCTCTGGAGGGAGGAAATTAAAGCCATGAAAATGCTTCTTGAACACGTTTCACTCGTACGGAAATTCTTTCTAGTGCTCGGGTCCGTATCGTTGTTCTATTGTTATGAGTATTCCTCCTTCTTGCGTCTTAGCTTCCCCTTTGAAGTTATATTTAATAACGAACCTTACACTTTCAACTTGTTCCCCGGGAGACAACAAGCAAAACAGGGAGAATCCTAGTATCAAACGAAAACTACACCGTTTGTCGTCTGCCTTTTCCTGTAATGAAACCGTACATTTAAACTCGTGCAGAATATTTAGATCTTATTTAGAATTATTATTATGTACCCAAAAGGCTTGACATGTATGGCGACGCGACTTGCTCACTAATGACAAGTTATTGTAATCTATACATTGCATATGACATGTAAATGGGTTTCTATTATTATTTCACAAGTGAAAAGTAACATTTAGAGTACGACCGTGTTATCAAGATTTTTAATTTACTGGATTTCCTGCAACAACGAAACGAACGGTTATGACAACTTACACACACACACTCTCTCTCTTTTTCGCTGTTATCCAATTCCTTCATTCTCACACATTGGCACATTTGCAGCTTCAATTTGATCTCAAGCAGTTAATATTCTAGACGAAGTGTAATAACGTAAGAGGTGTAGGAAAAGCGCAATATGTGGTAAATGCGATTCAATGAAAGTGTGTAATTGATTTAGAGGAGTGACAGCGACAGCGCCATGAAAGAAAGTCATTCGAGGAAAATTTAATAATAAATGGGTGAGACGTCAGAAGAGAAAGAAATAGGTAATGCTAATAACCGAAAACTCAGCTACCTCCATTCCGCTTGTTCTGCTCTGTTGCAGCCTGTCGTTTAGTGAAGAGAATGGCATTTTACCCTCCATGATGGCATTTTCACTTGAAAAGTTTGCATGGAGATCTATTCTGCATATACATCCTTACTAATAGGTATATACACAAGGTTTACATAGGTAGTTTTAGCGTATCGAAACGGTTTAAATAACATTATGTTATGCTGAAGAGCACATACATTTATACACCTACTGTTCTTTTTTTGGCGTGTAAAAGAGAGAGAGAGAAGAAGTTTTTGCTGACAGAGAGATCCGAGGGAAAGGCAAAAAACAGCGAGTGACACATAAAGAAGGGAACGATGGCAATATTATGTGTAATGTGTGCAAGATTTCCTTTTCGTATGTGTGTATTGAGTATTTCCTCCGGCTCTGAGGAGCTTTTTCGTTTTCTTTGCATTCCAGACCTGAGTTCACTTTGAATGCAAATTCTCGTCAAAATTCACTCGATAAGCAAATGCATATAGTGTATTACGTGTGTGTTATGAGTCTGCATAGATGCATATAGAAAGTTTACGACACAAACCATAAGTTTTCTTGTTATCAAGCGACAAGTCAATCAGAAGCAATAATAATATATTGTATAGTGAATAGGCTCTCAATTGAATTGGTAATATTGTTATCGCAAATTTCCAACTTGCTGATTTATTAACCGGTGTCAGACTGCTTGGCTCATACATACGAAATCCCGCAACATCTTTTGATGCTTCGTTAGAATGATTTTTTTT
>JAQIXW010001711.1:0-18051 GCA_034700685.1 Willowsia buskii | reverse complement strand
GAATTTGTTCCGGAGAGGTTCATGCCAGAGAATAAACACAAATTGAATATTTACGCTTCCACATCATTTGGACATGGGCCGAGAAACTGCACAGGGCAAAGATTTGCGTATGAAGTGATGCCTCTGATTTTGGCGTATATGCTGAAAGATTTGAAGTTTAAGAAGAGGCAGGACACGAAAATAACGTTTATTCCGGGGACACCTATCTTTCAACCGCATGAGCCCATTTATGTGGATGTCATGGAAAGAAAATGAAGGTTTGACATATTTTGGAAAAACAAATTTTCCTAAAGTTTTTAAACAGATTTAATTTTAATATGGCAATATTTTGATTTTTGAAGAATATCATGTTAAAATTATTAAAGTGAAATAAATATTTTGAAGTATATCGTGTCTCAATAGCTTATGGAAATTTTAATTTTATTAGAAGATAAAAATTAGGTAATAAAGTTCACTTCCCAAAATATGACCAAGTCAGGTAATAAATTAAAATTGTCAATGCAGGGCTTCCAGGATTGAAGAGAATTTTGCAAATTAAGTTCTAATCGAAAGTAAAAGAGGAAAGATCCCAATGAAAGTTGAAACGCTTTCGCTTTTCTATCCTACATTTACTTGACTATCCTCACATAGATCAGATTTAAAAATCCTGATACACTTCCGGTTTGTGTTAATGGAGTTCATAGTTATTATACAATTATGCCAATATTTTACGGCATTCTAGTATTTATTTACACACCGGAGTCTGTGGAGTTAGATTAACCATTGGTTGCAAAAATCCAAATATTAATGCCAAATTTTGTAAGTGCATTCAAATTGCGCAGAGCTCATTCCTTCAAGAGATGATCTTGAAAAGAAATTGACGATGCTGCAAGGTGCGTCATCGTTTGTTTCCTGAAAACTTCCATTCCCCACCCCAAAATATGCACAGGAAACTAAATACTATAAAAAGTAAAGGTTCAAAATTTCTTGAGAAATTCATGATTATTAGTTAACTACATTATTTTAAAATAATCAAGCAGCATGGTAACATTTGAATTTGTACTGCCATTCAAGTAAATATAGGCGGCGTCCAGCATGCTTTTATAAAGAACGTTATCGTCGTGATGTGGACATTGGATTTGTGAAGTGAGCGAATTATTACATCTCCGTTTCTTAAAACATATCATGATAATGCCACTCAATCATTAAGTTGTAAGTGAAGTATGGAAAACCTATTTGAGACTATTAGCAAAAAAGAACCACCATATTTAAGCTTTGCAGAATATTATTAGAATTTAGAGCGTATGTAAAGTTTAACAAATAGTAAGGAGATGTTCCTTAAAAATTAAAAACAAAACAAGTCACCGCCAACTACTTGATTGCTTATTTGATGACTTAAGTCTTGAGTTTTATTGATTTACAATAATTTACGATTACATCGTAGTTCGTTTCAAAATTATTCATGCTAGTAACGTAACTATACTACATGAAAGAAATTGCTTGTTTATATCTATATCGCTATTTATGTAAAGTGAAAATAATATAATAATGTATAGTCCTATGCATAAAGCCATAGTTATATAAAACGCTTGTTAACACATCATACACATCTAATAACAAGAGACAAAACGGTTAGTTTTAGGAAAAGTACGCAAATACATTAGGGTTCATTTAATAATTTAAGGAATCATGATTTTTAATAATAAAAGCGTGTAGGTCCAGGATGTAACACAAATAATTAATATGCAAACTTCTGACAATTTCATGCAAATTCAGAAACTCATCAGATAAAGAGGATATTTACAGTGGATTCAGCATACATGTAGAAAAACCGCCTACATAGGCCATTAAATAAGAGAAAATGTTGGCAATTTTAGCAGAAATGTAGTCGGAATCTAATTTTACATTCCCCGAGTTTACTACTACATATATTAAAAAGTTTTCACTAATTAGCTATAATAGCTTAGCTTTTTGACATTTTAAATATTCCATTTGAAAATTCCTTGTCATATTTAGTAGAAAAAGATGTCTGAATAATTTCGAAGAAATATTCGTATGTTTTATATGAAAGGTTTACATATCATTTGTGTTTGTAATCGATATTTCATAAGTGAATAAATATGTTAATTGTTAACCGTATTTATATATAATATGTATAACCTTTTCTCTTTTCATACTTAGGTATATGTATTTTGCACACTTGCATGTACGTTTCATTTTTGATATGTTTATTATATTACAAACGCTAACTTCTGAACAAACAACTGGAACATGCATGCTATAAATAATTTTAACATAAACTTCGGGCACTTGAGCAAAGGTCAGCTTTTACAAATGTCTGAAGGTTTAAAGTGGTTGGAAGTCACTGCTTCAACATGGACGTGTTTAGCAGACGATTCGAATCCGTTTTCATTTGTTCATTAAGAATCAACGACACATTTAATATTTTGCCTTTTACTTGGTGTCCAAAACGGAAACTTCTCATTCCAAAGCCCAACTCCACTCAAACATTTCTAGAATTTAGATTTTTCCTTGCGCTTATGTTTTTCCAAATTACTGTCCTACAAATTCTCATATATTGGTCAACTTTCAATCGTCTGGAACGACTCTACAATATTTTCATTACGTGCTGTTATTTCATGGGAATAAGCTCTGCAGAAGCAAATCGTCAATATGCATTCTTAATATCCAATTTAGTAAATTCAATATCTAATTTTGAGAAGCTCTGGAAAAAGGATAAAGACACGTCAAAAATAACAAATTTCAAGACTAATCCTAAGGAGGAAAACCGCTTAGATATTATAATCACCTTGCTTTCATATCTTTCCTTCATTCCATTCGCATTCCACAGTCAATTGCTCGTCTACCCATGCGTACCTTTTTTCCTCGGGTATCGAGCTCTCAACGAATGCCAAGCCGATGGGAAACCTAATGCTTCAGGATTTGACCCTCTCGTAAAACTGATCATATCAATTGTGGGAATATTTAACTGGACATTTGTCATCGGGTCGTTGGGTTTCCATTTGTGGTTTCTATTTCTAATGGGATATGCATTCCGGGTTTATATTCAAGAGTACTTCAGGTACGTAAACATAAAACAAGTTTTTTACAAACAAAAATATTTTAAAAGATTTTAAAAATATTTATTGGCTTAGGTTTCTACAAGGCGTGGATTCCTTCAACAGAAATCAAGTGGCTAATATACAAGCATTCCGCAAAATTCAACTCATCATTCTGATGCACAGAGAAATCACTTCAAAACTGGTTATTCTTGTCTATGTCTCAATAGGAACTGTGATTTGCAACATAATGGTAATTTGCAATCTCTGCACGGTAGTGTCAGGTCGGAACAAAAATGATTTTGATTTGCCATGGCAAATGGTTTTCATTTCAATCGTGGGATTTGGAATTTGCACATCTGTTTGTGTGTCTGGATTTAGAACACTCGGCGATGTTTACGAAGAGTCGGTGAAAGGACTTGATAGGGTGAAAGCATCTAAAAGAAATACTATGCTCCGCACATTTATTGCATCCTGTCCATACCAAAGAATCTACTTTGGCACTGTTAGCTTCTTTGAGCCATCGACTTCACTCAATATTGAGGCATTTGCTATCAATCAGAGTGTAACATTGTTGTTGGTAAGATCTTAAGTTTTGGGCTTTAAACAAGCTCAGGTGGCTGTTTCTGAAATTTGTATTTCGTATAAGAACCGTTTGATTAGTCTTATTGAACATTAAAATATAATAACATTGAAATATAAAAAGTGAGTCTGTTTTCTTTTGTAAAAGATGAAATCCAGAATTACACTATTGGTTAGTGTTGTGAAATACGCATGATTAAGTTGAAATTCCATTTGTATAAACTTTTCGGATGTCTTTATTACGCATACATAGATTAATATTATACATGCATGAACAATGCAAGCTAACGCATGTGCACACTGGGTAAATTTCCATAATATTTTGTGACAGCAAAAATACACAAAAAGTAAAACTTGAGCGATTTTCGTTCTATATACCAGAGTATGACTTTTAAATTGCTCACGTTACACACTTCAAGGGAACAAATGTTCAAACAGTAAATCTGCCAGTATGTATATATTTGCACTCACAAATCTTCTGCATAAAACGTCATGATAGTTTTACAATCATCATATTGCTGACCCTTAATGTCTGAAATGGAGATAAAGTCAATTGCTGAAAAAAGAAGTCCGCTGAAATTTCCGATACAAAGTTACTCTATAAAGTTATTAAAACCAGTGGTAAGAAAATAAAAATGTTCATGTTAAAATTGTCAATAGTTATCAATCTGGTATTGGACAGCTAGGATTGACAACCTCAATCACCTGTCTATAGTGTTTTGACTTGACCACGTTATTTGTACGTCAACCTCAGGTTGCATCATATGAGATATAGTAAACTCGGAGTTGTAGTTATTGTCGGTTGTTATTGATCATAATGAAGGGTTTCGTCATCTAAACAATTACCAATAATTTTCCAGTCAAGTGAGGGTAATTTTTTTATAGTTCCCAACTTTTACTTAAAAGTAAATTTTGCTGGCGTAATTGTACACGAAGGTGTCAGGCTGTGTACAATGTAAAAAATCTAAAACCCTCTAGGGCGTTACCTTTTTTCACAAATACTTTAAGGTTAACAGTGCTCGGAAGGCATTAGTTAACTATGCCCACGTTTTTGACAGACGTTTCCAATTCGCTTTCATTCGTTCAATAGGAACAAACTATATTTAATATTTCTAGATTTTGACTGTTTGAAAATGTCAAATATGTATTATGTAAAGATTAAAGAAGACATAAAAGCTTATATGAGCAAAATTGCCAATCATTATCTCATTTATTCATTGTTACTTCATTATTTATTGTTTTTTAACAAATGAAAAAGATAATATATAAAGCCATCTGCCCTAAACAATTAATATTTAATTCACAAAAACTTTGGTCTTTCGAAAATATCTAAATGTTAACAGTACTCAGAATTCATCGCTTAAACATGGACGTGTTTAGCACTCGTTTCCAATCCGTGTTTATTAGGGCATTAAGAACCAACGATATTTTTAATATTTTGCCTTTTACTTGGTGTCGAAAACGGGAACTCCTCATTCCAAAGCCCATCTCCACTCAAACTTTCCTAAAATTTAGGCTTCTTCTGGCTTTGATACTTTTCAAAATAACAATTCTACAAATTCTCATTTATTGGTCCACTTTCAAACGACTTGAACGTCTTTACAATGTCTATATCACATGTTGCTATTTCATGGGCGTATGTACTGCAGAAGCAAACCGACAATACACTTTCTTGATGTGCAGTTTAGTAAACTCTATATCCAATTTTGAGAAGCTTTGGAGAAAAGACAAGGACGTGCCCATGAAACAAAAGAATTTGCAAAATACGAAGGAAAGTCGTTTAGATATCGTAATCGCATTGCTTTCATGTCTTGTCTTCATTCCGTTTGCATTCCACAGCCAGTTGCTTGTCTATCCATGCAACCCAATTTTTCTTGGCTATCGAGTACTCAGTGAATGCCAAGCCGACTGGAACCCTAGTGCTACATCATGTTTCGACCCAACTGTAAAACTGATCATATCAATTGTGGGAATATTCAACTGGACATTTGTCATCGGGTCGTTGGGTTTCCATTTGTGGTTCCTATTTCTAATGGGGCATATTTTCACTGTGTATATTCAAGAATACTTTAGGTACGCAAATATCTAATTTTTACAGAGACTTTATAATAAATTATGTATAATTTAAAAACCACTCAGTGTTTAAATATTCCAGGTTTCTACAACTAGTTGAATCTCCCGACAGAAATCAACTTGTAAATATACAGTCATTCCGCAAGATTCAACTGATCATAATGATGCACAGAGAAATCACTTCAAATCTGGTTCTACTTGTTTTAGTGTCTGTAGGAGTAGTTGCACTGGTAATCTGCTATGTTTGCACTGTAGTCTCAGGCGGGAACAGTGATGATTTAGATTTGCCGTGGCAAATGGTTTTCATATCAATCGTGGGACTTGCAATTTGTACATCAGTTTGTGTGTCTGGATTTAGAGCCCTCGGTGATGTTTACAAAGTGTCTGTTAATGGGCTTGATAAGGTGAAAGCATCTAAAAGAAATATTATGCTTCGAAAATTTATCGCATCTTGTCCAACCCAGCGAATTTACTTTGGGTCCGATAATTTCTTTGAGCCTGTTACATCACTAAATATAGAAGCATTTGGTATTAACCAGAGTGTTACATTACTGCTGGTAGACAAGTAGGTCTTGTCTTAATTTAAGTAGCACATTTGGTTGTGAAACAATTTTAACTGATATTTGCTGGAATTATGTGCTGGATACATTTTATTGGTAAGGCTGCATTAAAATTAAGGTGCTCTTACATTAGAATATCTATTCAATGTTACTACGTGCTTGTTTATCCTGTCATTTGTTTATCATCAATGTTTATTAGAAATTTAGAAATGTTCGAATCTCTTGTTACCATAAATGATGTAAAGAAAGAATAATGTAATAATGAATAGTCCAGTACCTAAACCTGTAGTTATATCAAATTCTTGTTACTTTACACATCCTAAAAAAACTGATGACAAAAAATAAAAGGGTTTACCTAAATACCTTACGATAAGTACGCAAATATATTATTTGACAATTTAAGGAATTATAATTTTTAAATTATAAAAGCGTATAGCGGATGTGAGCGTAACACTAATAATTAATATGTGAATTTCTAAAAATTTCATAGAAATGCAGAAACTCATTATCAGAGTGAAAAGAAATTTACAGTAGATTGAACAAATATACAGAAAAACGACAAAATAGGAGATCAAATAGGAGAAAGTTTGGCCATTTTTTAAATTCATATTTGCCAGCAGAAATTTAATCGGAATGGTTTCATGTTTACATATATCAAGTTTATTTTCATGTATTTTCATTATAAGGTTTCATGTATAATAGTTTGTTAGTTTGTGGAAATATTCCATTTGAAAATTCCAAAAGTTTGTCATACCTTGTAGAACAAAAAATCGAAAATGAAAGAAATATTTAAGCGTGAAACCCATTTTTGAAATGAATAGTTTACATTCAAATGATTTTGGAATCCGTAAATAATTAAGCGACAAATTCTGAGCTCGCTTTCTCTCCTCATATTTATATATATATATATATATATATATATATATATTGTACACCTGTATGTATAATTCATTTTTGACGTGTTGGTTATGTTACAAACGCTGGTTTTGAGCAAATAACTGGAACATACCAATTTCTCTATACTCATATTATAAATAATTTTTAATATGACTGTCACCAACTTGACTAAACATCATTCTACACAAACGACTAAAAGCTTAGAGTGCTTGGAATTCATTGCTTAAATATGGACGTGTTTTACAGACATTTCATATCGGTTTTCATACTTTCGTTAAGAACCAACGACACTTTTAATATTTTACTTTTATTTGGTATCATTAAAGAGAACTCCTCATTCCAAAGCTTAACTCCACTCAAACATTTCTAAAATTTAGGAGACTACATTGAATTCTGGGAATTAAATACTGCTAAAATTCTTATACGCTTTGTAAATAATGTGATGACTAATTACACGGTAAATTTGAGAGATATTAAAGTTATTCTATAAAGTTATTCCAACCAGTTGTTGGCAAGTAAAAATTTTCTTGTTTTAATAGTCAATAGTTATCAGTGTGGCATTGGACAGCTGGGATTGACAAGCTCATTCAATTGTCAATAGTGTTTCGACCGGGTTATTTGTATGTCAACTTCAGGTGACATATGAGATATAATAAAATTGGAGTCGTGGTATATGTTACAGTTATTTTTGGTTGTTATTGGTGATACCAAATAGTTCCGTCATTTTTACAATCACCAATATTTTCCGTCAGGGGAGGGTAAATTTCTATAGTTCCTGACTTGTAACCAAAAGTTTGCTATCGACTGCTAACCCTAATGATGATATCAACATCTACTTCTACAGTTAATCTATGTATAGTTTAGTTTTCTCTTAGAAGTTTTTCGATGTTATTATTTTGCTATTTTAAGAATTTTCGAAATCAAACAAGTTATATTTTCTTGTTTTTGTGATAATAAATTTAAAAAGCGAAAATAAAACTCATAACTGTTACAGACATTTTACAACTAAGGGTCGTGGTCAATGGGAAAGTAACCTATCAAATCGGTCTACCTATATCTAAAATTAGATCATTGAAGCAACTCTGAATTTCTCTAATCGCATTGAATATCATTTTCAAGTCTTCATGCGCACATTTCCACCGTCTCAATCAATGGATGAAATTTTCTACTTAATTTAATTTAAACACTAATGTCAACTTACTTTAAATAACCATGTAAACCCCAACCCGTGAAATGTTGATTAATAAAAGTAAAAGTATCTGCATGGTGCTCTTTGAAATGAGGTTTTCCCGAATCGTCTTCGTTCGTAAGTCTTCATATTCTTTTTTAGCCTGCTTTGAATGGTATTTTTTATTTAAAGAATTATGAACTTTTCGTACAACGGCACAAATATGGCGTGTACAAATACGCTTATTTGTTAAAAACTTATAAATAAGCTTTCCATGTTTTATGGAAATTTTGAAATTCCTTTCATTTACATGTTTACAATATACAGGCATGATACTTATTACAAATGTTTTAAAAACTCAGGTATAGATGTAAATCAATATTTACTGTTTCTCAATAAATGAAAAGAATATTGGACGTGGAAGACTGCCCACAATATAAATACAAGCCTCACTCTTCACAAATCGCAAATACATATCTTATGGTCAACAGTGCTCCAAAGTCATCACTCATCATCACTTAAGCATGTACACGTGTTTGACAGACGTTTCCAAGTGTTTTTGATCCATTTAATACGAACGAACAATATTTTTAGATTCTGACAGTTTGCAAATGTCGGGTATATATGTAAAGACTAAATAAAGCTAAAAACAGGCCGCCCCCTTCGAGCGAAATTACCAATACGATTCCAATTTATTCGTGAATCCTTACTGTTTTTTAACAAATAGAAAACATTATGCAAACTAGTCTTCCCACACATACTATAATAATTTTAAGTTCACATAAACTTTTGTCTTTCAAAAATATTTTAAGGTTAACAGTGACCAAATTTCATCGCTTCATTATGGACGTATTTAGCAGACGTTTCCAATCCGTTTGCATACGTTCATTAAGAATTAACGATACATTTAATATCTTGCCTTTTACCTGGTGTCCCAAAGGAGAACTTCTTGTTCGAAAGTCCAACTCCACTCAAAATTTTCTAAAGTTTAGACATCTCCTGGCCTTGATACTTTTCCAAACAACTTTCCTCGAACTTGTGATATATTGGTTAACTTTCAAACGACTTGAACGACTCTACAATGTCTATATCACATGTTGTTATTTCATGGGAATATGTGCTGCGGAAGCAAACCGTCAATACTCATTCTTGATTTGCGGTTTTATAAATTCAATAATTAATTTTGAGAAGCTTTGGAAAAAGAATGAGAATTTGGCTAAAAAAAACAAAAGGATATAAAAGATAGGGAGGAAAACCGTTTGTATACTCTAATCACATTGCTTTCATATCTTGTCTTTATTCCGTTCGCATTCCACAGCCAGTTGCTTGTATACCCATGCAATCCCGTTTTCCTTGGCTGTCGAAAACTCAGTGAGTGCCAAGCCGAATGGAACCCTAATGCTACATCATGTTTCGACCCAACTGTAAAACTGATCATATCGATTGTGGGGATATTCAACTGGACATTTGTCATCGGGTTGCTGGGTTTCCATTTGTGGTTTCTATTTCTAATGGGATCTGTATTCAGGATTTATATTCAAGAATATTTTAGGTACGCAAATATCAAACGGAAGTTTTATCATCAAGCAGAAGTTAATTATCTTGAAATATTTCTCCCAGGTTTCTTCAACGCGTGGATTTTCCCAACAGAAACCAATTAGCGAATATAAGCTCATTCCGAAAAATTCAACTGATCATCAAAATGCACAGAGAGATTACTGGAGAGAGAAACTGGTTCTACTCGTTTTAGTCTCGGTAGGAGCAGTTATCTGTAATACACTGGTAATTTGCAATCTGTGCGCAGTAGTCTCAGGTGGAAACGATGATGATTTTGATTTGCCATGGCAAATGATTTTCATTTTACTTGTGGGGTTTGGAATTTGTACAGCAGTCTGTGTGTCTGGATTTAGAGTATTCGGCGATGTTTACAAAGTATCCGTTAGGGGACTTGCCAAGGTGAAAGCATCCAAAAGAAATGCTTTGCTTCGTACATTTATTGCATCTTGTCCAATCCATCGAATTTACTTTGGGTTTGTTAGCTTCTTTGAACCAATAACTTCGCTCAATATTGAAACATTTGCTATCAATCAGAGTGTAACGTTAATGTTGCTAAACAAGTTGTTCTCAAAATTTGTTAATACACAATTTCCAATGACTTCTTAAACACTCTAAAGTTGGTTGACAAACTGCTGCATTTGATATACAAGAAATAAAAAGAATCAAACGCACAAACTGATGAAGGGTTTATTAATTGCTTACGAGGTATGTATATAAAAATTCTGGATAGTTTTAGAAAATATATGCTGAACATTAATTATTATTAACAAAATATTCTTCTTATGTAATGCTTGTGGGTAATGTCATCTAAATAAAAAATATATACATATATATATTTATCAATTCCCGATTATTTGTGTTGTAAAATTAGGATTTAAAATCTTTAACAAATAATTGCGAATAAACAAATATTTCAGTTTTGTTTTATATTCTCTTGTGTGCAATTTGCGCGAATATGGCAAGAAAAAATTTGAGAAAACTAATTCAATAATTTATATTTTAGCTTATGTTTATAAGAAAATTAATACTTTTAATTGATTAACGGGAGGGAGGACAAAAGTAGAAAATTACAAGCTACAGCTTTAAAAGACAATGGTGGTATCAGAGATTTTTTGCAAGGGAATTGCACGTGCAAGGGAATGCGGTAAAAATATCTTTCATTGTCAGTGTTAATAAACTTAAACTTTAAATTAGAACTTTGTAAAATGCTTGCGCTCTTTAATTTTAGAATTCTTAAATTGATTTTACTTTTTGCAATATGTAATAGGGTAAATGCAGATCCTGCAAGAACTGAGGCCCAATTACTTGCACGTCTTGAGTCTGGAGAAAGGTCCGATATCGTTGTATCTTGTGAACGGGGTTCAGCCTGCCCTTACACGAGCTGCATTACGCCAGCTAGCAGGCCAAAATGAACGCAAGCAATTGTCAACGAGCTCCGAGAGGAAGCCAGTTCATCCTTCGAATTTTCTCAACCCGCAGCGCCGGCGGCGAAGACGCAGGATTTACATCTTTTCAAAGCTTGTGGATAGGAAACAAAGTGGTCGTAAAAGATGCCAATTTGGATACCGCCCACACAATATCTGATGACCCTCAGGTTTTGAAGGTTCACGAAAATCCAGTTATCACCACCCCTGGGTCAGTAGTTGACCCTGAGGGGACCATTGAAAAGAGAGATTTTCCTGAGAGTTATAAATACGGTCTGTGGGGGTAGATTTCATACAACTTAAGGAAGCTTGGGAGGAAGGTGGAACCCGTGGAGAAGGTATTTATACATTTTTAAAACATTAATTTGACATATTTCCACTGGCCAAAATTCTTACAGGCGTTTTAGTTAAACAAATGGACACTGGCGTCTATGCAGATCACGAAGCCCTCTCAGAAAGTTTTGCAGGGATTGATTACGGTTGGTACGACGCCTCAGGTGGAAAACCGACCCCTCGAGACGTTCACGGTCATGAAACACATGTTATGGAAACCTTCGTTGGAAGTTTTGGCATTGGCGCTGCTCCAGGTGCAAAATGGATTGCATGTAGTGCCTACGGAAGTGATGGAACATGTGGAGGAATTTTGGGTTGTTTCCAGTGGTTGGCATGCCCTATCTTCCGAAAGGTACAGCTGCTGACTGCACCAAGGCCCCGTAAATTATCTCTTGGGCAAGCGTTCGGAAACCTGAATATGAGAATGAGTTTTAAGACGAGATTAAAGTTTGGTTGGAAATGGGAATAATACCGGTATTCGAAGTTGGTAATTCAGGAAGTGACTGTACTAGCACTGAACCACCTGCAAATCTCCGGTTTGTTATTGGAGTAGGTTCTACGACCAAACTTGATGAAATTAGTGGGACCTCAAGCATTGGATTCGCGCCTGATGGTAGCGTCAAACCGGATATTGTGGCTCCGCGATCGCGTATGCATTCTTCAATACCTTATAGTCCGGGAGACGGAGATGAGCTCAAGTATGGTGCCTATTCTGGTACGTCGATGGCCACTCCCTTGGTTGCTGGGGTTATTGCTCTAATGGCATCTAGACAGCCGGATATTACATACCAGGAAGCTTATAATTTTCTAACTCAAATAACTTATCAAACTCTTGGCATTAGTCAATATGTGGCTCTCTTATTTTGTAATAAGGACTCAACAGATGGGTACCCTAATATTTTTGCTGGGTATGGGCGCCTAAATGCGTTAAAGGTTATGCAAGCACAAACGCAGCTTTTGAACTCAAAGAAGCTGAAGTAATTAGATCATCAAAGAATTTCGGTCTATCAAAACAAACCTTGTTCGTTAACTCTACTTAAAATATTGATTGTTCTTCATATTTTACCATATATATACTGCAATCACTTAACATTTTCATTCGGAGCTTTATTTAACAATAAGGAAAATTCATTTACACTTTTCTTGCTTAGATTTTTATTACCAGTAAAACTGTAAAATATATACGTCAAATATATATGATTCAATCAAATTAGGAAATATACCGTGTGTAGATGGCTAGGTGTTTTAATGAAATTGGAATCATTAAAACACCTAGTCATCCATTTGACTTATCTTAAGATAGTATGTCATTCATTTAACTTCACCATGCAAAAACCAGGATGCGAATGGTATGCACTCATGATTAAAGAATCTCTTTGTTTATTCTCATACCAATGCACAACAAATATGCATGTTTTTTATAAAAATTTTGATAAAAGAATATTGATTACCTACACATTAATGTTGAGCACACATTTAACCGTTAAAAATAAAATTGGCAAATACTTATTGACTATTATGCAATTTTTTTCTATTGTTTTTAATGCAATACGCGGCTATTTTTAGGCTTACTTTCAATTCATAAACATTTGCGATAATTTGTTGCTATGCAAGTTGCGATTTTAACTGTATTAATTAATGATATTGTGTAGAATATTTTAAGCGATTGTTTGAATCTGAAATACAGCAGCTGCTGCCAATAACTCTTACAAATTATCATCACGAATAGAAAACTTTGCATACGCAACATAAATACATCTGAATGTTTTCTGATTATACATGCTATTTCATATCCAAACCTTGAACATGACATGACATGTTTTGAGTTATCAACTAATGTAATGTCCAATTAAAAACCCGGGCATAATACAAATATAGGTCACAAAGATTAATTCAGGCTGTTGGCATGGATCTTAAGGACTATCAGTCTTCTAAGGAATTGGAACTTCTCTCTATTCTTGTTGAAGCTCTGGTTATATACATACATGAGTGGTGATCCAGATTCATATTGCAGTAAGATCAAAAATATTATACCAGTCATGAGACAACAATGAAGTCCTGCAAATTTTGGCTTATGGCTTTTTTTGATTTTAAATATAAAGCAGATGTAAATTCCGGAAAAATAATTGGAAATGGAATGAATATTTAGGAAGTCTTGGAACACAAATATTTCAATATAATATTTTCCCAAGTTAACAACTCAATTCTGCCTCTTGAAACCATTAATTCGGACATCTTACCAAACACTGTAGTATTCAGAGTAAATCAAGTTCATAGTAGTCCTCATTTGCTGCCAGTGGAGCGCAAAAGCTTTTATTTGGTAACATGCGCAGATGTCGTTGAAAGGGGACATCTCGGTATACAATGCATGTATGATATATTTGACTTAAAAATTTGGGGAATTTTGGCAACCACAATCTTTCTGACAGAGTATCTCTGCAAATATCAAGGTCTGAATTCCTTTAAAAAAATCCCGATATCGATGTGTCTTGAGGGAACGAAGTCTGAACGCAGTTCACAAATGTTGGCATCTCTCGTTTGGCTGGATTCTTGCGGGAATTGTGCTCTCCAATTTATACAGAGGCGAAAATGTTACAGAGCTCACATCCCCGATTCCCGTTCATAGAATGCAGTCATTTCTTCAGCTTATACGGAATGATTTTACATTTGTGACACCGTCCGTTGTTAGGGACTTTGGGGCGAAGTTTTCTAAAATTGAGAAAGAATTTGCAGAAGCAAGTCGAAAGATACTGAAACAAATTTATAAAACAAGAAAATTATTCAGAAGACAAAATAGATCTTCCTACATTTCCCACACTCTTAACTATGTACTATGGGAAAGGACGCACGAGTGCGAACCAAACTGTTTTGAAATATGTATTTAGTCATATGAGAAAAGAAAGTAAGATGGAAGATGTTAGGCAGCGATATAGTACAGAGTTTTTTACGGATGAATTGATAAAGCAAAATTGTGAAAGACGGATTGCATATGTGGGCGAGTACCGAAAGGTTTTGAAAGAATTTTTGGAAATCAAAGCTACACTTAAATCGAACGCAACTGGAGGTTCAAAATTAGGTGCGGTAGTAATGAGTAAAGAATCCTTAGCTCCTATTACTTTCCGTATGTCATTTATGAAGGCTCCCTTGGACTATAAAAGGTTGAGTTTGAGGGCCCACTCGTTGGAGCATTCGGGTATAATCGGGTTTTGGGAGAACCTTTGCCAAAGAAAGGAATACGACTCGACTGTTGAGCTTGCAAAATTTGAGGAAGTACCGTTGGCTTTACCGTTGGTAGGGAATACAAAAGTGATATTCTTCATATTTGTGTTTGCAGTTACTACTTGTGTAACTACATTTTTCGTGGAAGTTCGTAAAGATATCTTGAGAGTGACACGGGCATTCATTAGAATTTTGAGGAGATTTGTTTTATTTCTTCTCGATTCTGCTTATAAACACATTTACAGACAACTTATCATTAGGGCTTTAGAGAAAGTTTTACTTAAGTTAATACATGTATATTACACCTTTTCACGCTATTGGGCACACTGATGATATTCAACTCATTTATGTTACTACAGGATGCATAGAAATCCAAGTATCATTCATCATATTATTGTTCTGTGTGACTATATACAATTAGTAATATGAGAAGCTTGCACAAATTCAATTATAACAAATGCCTATTTACACATAGAGTAAGTTTAATTATATTAATGCAATTTATTAGCTAATATAATAATATTATTATTATTATAGCAATCCAACCCACACCAATAATAAAGCATAAATTTGTGTGAAATGAAAGTTAGTGAAATACTGCTTCTTATTTCATACACATAAAATGATCCTCCCGTACACCCATTGTTTGCTCTATTGTATTCGTAAATGTGACGATCTCTTCGTACTTTCACTCCAAAAAGTCAAATACGTGAAAAAGCTTTTTACATACTTCAACAATACGAAGACAAAATATAAAATCTAAGTGGGTCCAAACTATGTTTTTTTGTAAATGAATAAGTTTGGATATGCCAACACACGAATTCAATGCAGATAAAAAACAAAGTTTGAAATCTAAACTTGTTGAAATTTCGATTAGCATTGATGCAGAGTATTATACTGATGATCTATATATATTAATTCAGTTTAACTCTAAGCTCCTTGTCAGTTTAATAATTTTTGCTATTTTAACACCTAGATAGTAACACATGAGCCATACATGCATGGAGAATAACAAGGGTGCATGATCCTGAGACTTGCATGAAGTCTTCTCTTAAACCCAATCTATTCAACAATGAGGACCAGACATATTTCCGAGAAAAAGCTAGTTCTTGCACTACCAAATATTTAGTTAATGTTAAGCATTCCCAACATAAAAGCTTTGGGCTGAATAAGATAACATCTCACGTTTATAGGGGCCCTTAAAAATTTATAGGTATAGATTGAATAGTCTGGATTTTCAATGCATATCATCAACGAAATTTCAGGGTCAAATTACTAGACCTACTTATCTAGCAACAGCAATGTCACACTTTGATTGATAACAAACGCCTCAATATTGAGCGAAGTTACTGGCTCAAAGAAGCTTACAAACCCAAAGTGAATTTTCTGTACTGGACAGGATGCAATGAATGTGCGGAGCATAGTATTTCTTTTAGCTGCTTTCACCCTATCAAGACCTTTCACGGACTCTTCGTAAACATCACCAAGAGCCCTGTATCCAGACACACAGACTGTTGTGCAGATGCCAAATCCAACAGCTGAAAAGAAAATGATTTGCCATGGCAAATCAAAATCATCACTGCTCTTACCTGCAACTACAGTGCAAAGACTGCAAATTACGAGTATGTAGTAAATTACAGTTCCCACCGAGATAAGGACAAGAATAACCAGTTTCGAAGTGATTTCTCTGTGCATCATTATGATCAGTTGAATTTTGCGGAATGCGTGTACATTAACCAGTTGATTTCTGTTGGGGGAATCCATGCATTGTAGAAATCTGGAAGCAATATTTAAAGCAATTTGAAATATACTTTTTGTAAAAAGCTTTCGTCATTATTTTATTTACATACCTGAAGTACTCTTGGATATAAGCCCTGAATACGTATCCCATTAGAAATAGAAACCACAAATGGAAACTAAACGTTCCAAAGACAAATGTCCAGTTGAATATTCCCACAATCAATATGATCAGCTTTACAAGAGCATTGAATCCTGATGCAATAGGATTCCAGTCGGGTTGGCATTCATTGAGCATTCGGTAGCCAATGAAAATTGGATTGCACGGATACACAAGCAATTGGCTGTGGAATGCGAATGGAATTAAAACGAGATATGAAATCAGTCGGATAACCATATCCAAACGGTTTTCCTCTTGGTTTTGGAAATTCGTTTGTTTTAAGGGTACATCCTTGTCTTTTTTCCAGTCCTTCTCAAATTTGATTGTTGTATTTACTAAACCGCATATTAAGCATTTGTACTGACGGTTTGCCTCTGCAGCGCATATTCCCATGAAATAAACGCATGTGACGAAAACATTGTAGAGTTGTTCTAGGCGATTGAAAGTGAACCAATATATCAGAACTTGTAGGACAGTTACTGAGAAAAGTATTTGAGCTAAGAAAAGTCTATGATTTAGAAAAGTATGAGTGGAGTTAGGCTTTATAATTAGCAGTTCTCGTTTTTGATGCCACGTAAAAGGCAAAACATTTGAAATATCGGTGGTTCTCAATGCACGTATGAAAACGGATTGGAAACGCCTTTTGAACACGTCCATTTTCAAGCGACGAAGTCCAAGCACTGGTAACTCCGAGATATTTTTTGAAGGTTGACACAACCTTTATAAGATGGGAAGGCACTTATTTCAATTGTCCAGAAAAAGCAATTATTGACTTATAACTATATATCAAGAGTTAACAAACAAAATAGTTATGCTAAAAACGACAAATCATACATGAACATGTAAAACAAAGGGCACACATAATATGCAAACATTCAAATATATTTGTTACAAAATTACGCAAAATGACTATCTAAATTTCCATGAGAATTTTTGAAAAGTTAGTTAACATTGAGCAAACATTACTATATACTTATCACAGCCTTTTAGCAATAATATTATTTACCAAGCTCATGAATTCCCATAACCAGGCAGATTATTTTCCTATTTAAATTCATTTTAATACAGAGTCATTTAAACAGGTAAGGGCTTAATTTTAAATTTGTATATTGATAGATTGACAGACTAATAAATTATATGGCATTTTATAACATTTTTAAATCTTTAAATAGCAAATAAAGTTTAAAGTTGACACCCTATTTGGTGAAAACTAAAAGTACATATTGATTAACCATGTCACAGCTTTCATCACTGCAAATAGAAATTTAAACAAGTAGCAAGGTTTAGCAAGTTGTCTCTCCAT
>JAQIXW010001710.1:0-18053 GCA_034700685.1 Willowsia buskii | reverse complement strand
AAAGGCCTGAAAGGAATTTCAGATCTCATGACCCTTCGTGACCCGAGATATAGGGGTCAAAAGGTCACAATGCATTTCGAATGGCAAAAAATTATTTTCTGTTTAATGGCGTGGAGACATCGCATACGGTAGTTGCATATCTGGGTTTGCACCCTTCTCGTTATTTTTAGTTTGTTATAAATAAAAGTTACGGGTTCGTCCAACAGAATGACTGGAGGATCTCCAATTAGCGCCATTGCAGCACTCAACCTTCTCTTCATTCCCCCACTGTACTTCTGGCACTGTACATCACCACTTTCAAGAAGACCTACACATTTAATAGATTATATGAAGTTTTTATTGCTTTGTGGAAAATGCTGTGTTAAAAACTTACCAGTTAGTGTCAGCCATTTCTCAGTTTCTTTCTGCACATGATCACTAGGTACTCCTCTCAATCTGGCAAATAACGATAGCATTTCTTTTCCGGTTAGAACCCCAACAATGCCATCAAACTGTGGACAATATCCGAGTTTGGCCAAAAATTGTTTCCGACCAGACACAAGAGACAAATTATCAACATATGAATTTCCATTTGATCTGGTTTCGTCCCCTGTAAGCATTCGAAACGTGGTAGTTTTTCCAGCTCCGTTTACACCAAGAAGCCCAAAACATTCGCCATGATGAACTCCAAAAGTCAGAGAAGAGACTGCGGAGAACTCTCCAAAGGATTTGCAGAGATTGCTAACTACCATTGCATCTTGAGCAGTTCGACCTTCCCCTACGAGTTGGTTGACTCGAGTACTTTCATCAATGACGTCTGCATCATTGACGGTGCGTTGGAATGCAGTTGCCTTTTGCTTTGACATTTTCTCCATGAGCATTTTGAAAACGTCGTATTCAATCAGCACCAAGATGACCACATAAACAACGGCAATTAGTGCCAACCACACTAGGTCTTGCGACAAACTTGGCACATTATGTTGAAAAGGTATACCATTTTTAAAAACAGTGACTGGTTTGGACCATTGAAAATAAGGGGTTGGTTTGAAGCATTTTCTGGTTCCAAGTTCATAACAGTTTTCTATAACATAAAATTGAGTACAATACTTCGCAAATTAAAATGTTTATAGCAAGCAGAGTTTAAAACATGGTGCAACCAATTACACCTGCGTTATATGGTGTCGACAGACACATCTTCTATGCTACCATACTGCTTTAAGCAATTAAAATATATTACTAAAAAATGATTTTGATATGTTTTTAGTACCGCAGCACTCTTGTGTTATATCTCCAAAGTAGGAATTGCGAAATAAAGGATCGCAAAGTACGTCTTTTGCCTCCTGAGATAAAGCTTCACATCTACTATTCCTACTGGATACTTTTGCATAATGCATGGAAGCTTTTGTCACTCCAAAGGTAGGAAATAACCTTCCCAAGACGTTGATAACTTTTGTGGCACTATTGTCAGGAATTATGTCTTCTAGAACATTTGCTCCCACTCCAAGACCAATACCTGTATGATAATGTTGCAATAATATCATTATTAATTACTTCCAGCGCATTTTTATCGTTTAGTTAATTTGATCCATAGTTTTTTTTCTATTTGGAGAAGTACCTGTCAGCATGTGAACAATTGTGATCAAAGTGAAGCCTCCTGCAATCGAGCGGACAAATGTACTAAATATATAAGAAAATGACAGTGTAGCTAAGCCGTACACGGCCATGATCAGGAACAGAATACCTGCAATGAAATAAAAACATTATTTACCCGTTGAAGTTTAACTTCAGTACCACAGTCAGAAAACTTAAATTTTACAACAGTTTACAGTGTTTCATATCGCCTTGTTGCTGTTATAGACTTGTAAAACATCTTACCAGCTCCATTGTAATTGGTGAAAGTCTTGTTGGATTCGAAAATTGGGAGACAAGCAGTCATCAAACATATAGTAATAAGCATTAGGAAATAGTCACAAATGTACATGGAGCCCCAGTACAGCGCTGGATTAACTCCTGTCATAATTTGGAGCTGTTTCCCCTGTCACAACAAAGTAAACATTTGTTTGTAAAATGCTAAATTTCATCAGAATAAAGAACATATTGTAATTGGAATGAAGTTAATTGGAATGTAAAAATTAGTGCACATACTTTGCATAGACGTTCATCTGTTGGAGTAATTAAAAAGCTACCGACAAGTAAAGCCATACCAATTGGAACTAAAACGCCAAAAATAAAGGATATAATCGTCGTGAATTCAGGATCTTCCCGAGCTGGCTCAAGTAAATCGAATATTGTGTCTCTGAACGGGTAATTAATGGTTTCCACTTTATATTCTGGGAAATCTGCTGCTTTTAGCATGGCATTCGTGATAATATTTATAGACAATGGAGCTGAGTGCGGCGCTACTGAAGAAAACATTGCATTTAAATCACTGGAACTTTTTATTTCGGCAGCAATAATGTGTCTTTCTCGGTAGTACGAAATATCATTTGCTCCAACTTTCAATAGTGCCTCTGACACATTTGTCTCGACTAACTTGGCTGAGGATCCAACAGTTTCAGCATATATTTTTCCCAACCGCTAAAAATCATTTAAAGACCTTCTTGTTTTTAACCATGCATACATATAGATTTTACAATAATATACTATGAACCAAGCAAATCTAACCTCATCATTAGAAGAGTACAATGTGACAGGCTGTTTGTACGACGACAGTGTTAGTTTCAAAGGGGGAGTTCGAGATTTTGTTGAGTACATTGCTCCCGAAATGGCCACAGCCGCAATAGTTAGCAAAACTGGAATCACCATTTGACTAAGCACCAGTCGCTTCCTTCTTATTGTCCATAAGATCTTTTTCATGAGTAATCCATAAAACTGATTGGATATTAATTTAACTCCTTGACCTTTCGCTGTGAAGTGGGACATTTATGAAATACAACAAGTTTCATTAACGTTTTCCAAAATATAATACTACTAATAATTTAATAATGGTTACTTAAGTTTCTTGTGGAATTGATATCTCTGAAAATCATACCATCTTTATCGATTAACCTTTGGTGCAATGTGTCCGCATGTGCAGTTTCCTGTTCTTTGTGCCCGATCTCTTCTACCCTAAAGCATGTTATAGACGATATGATATGTACTTCAATATTTTACGCATTTTTTATTTTGAATTTTCTTCACATTGAAAGCATCATATTTTTTCCATTTCTTAAAATCCTATTTTAGTTGAGGATTATTTACTTGACAAAAACCTCGTCCATAGTTGTCCATCCTACTCCAACTTCGTCTATTCCGAGCTCCTTTTCACGCAGCGTTAGCTCAGAGAAAAGACCAGGAAATCTAGATGAAGTGTTACTTTGGGAAGGCAGTACAATCGATAGCTCTGAATCGCTTTTTGAATGTGAGGTACGAAAATATGCACCAGGAATGTGTTTTCGAACCGTGTTTAAAATTGCTTCTCGATTCGCCCCATTGTGAACAGTCATTGACAAGGTATAGCCAGCACCTAAATATTAGGATGCCTAAATTATTTAATGATTCCATCCTCGATTTAGATATTATTTAAGCGACTAAATAATGGGTATTTAAACTGGAAACAAAACACTACCATAAAACTGTTTCAGAAAACTTGGACTGCCACAGCATTGTAGTACTCCGGATGCCATTATGGCGATACGATCACCAAGTACGTCTGCCTGAATATTTAGAATTATTTCGTTCACTCCATACTCCATTTCAACTAACGTTTCGTGGGCAAGGCAGAATTACATAAACAGTTTTTATTAAATAAAATGAATACCTCTTCCATAAAATGAGTAGTCAATACTATAATGCGATCATCCCGTATCCGCTAAAATGTCCAAAAATATTTAATTAATATATGTATTTATAATAATATGTCCCTTCTGTTCGTCTGTACATCTTTTTGTGTAAATACACAAATCAACCTACTAAAAGAATATCCCAAATAGCACGTCTTGCCTCTGGATCCATTCCACTGTGCGGATGAAAAAATATAATATGAACAATATTTCACTATAATCATGACTTTTTGAGTGTAGTAGTTTGATATTTATTGTACTGTGTACCTTGTAGGCTCGTCTAAGAAGATAACCTTAATGAACACAAAACATCAATTATCATGTTAATGCATTAAAGTATGAATACCTGTGTTTCTTTGTGAGAAAAGTTCATACCTTTGAGCCACCAATTATTGAGCAGCCTAAAGATAATCTTCGCTTTTGGCCACCTGAAAGACTTTGTGAAAGGACATTCACTTTTTCCTGAATTTGGAGCAAATGCAATAGCTCCGTGGCTTCTGTTTCCGCTTTTTTGGAAGAAAGTCCTTTGAGCATTCCAAAGAATTTCAAGTGCTCAAAGACAGTCATCTTGTCAAAAAGCATATTATGTTGGGGACACAATCCAAGGTTTTCGCGTATCTTGGTCATGTCAGTTCGAATATCGAAGCCATTGATAAACGCAGTTCCGCTTGTTGGTGCAAAAAGGCCTAATGAGTTTAATAGATCATACTGATCATTACAAGCTTTTCTTAAATGACTTGCAAATAAATATGGCGCTCATTATATATTCATTACAAAAATATACATATACCTGTGAGCATAGACATTGTTGTTGTCTTCCCTGCTCCCTGATCGTAAAACGTTTTAAAGACGGATATTTCAAACATTCAATCATAATTTACAAAATAAACGTAAGTTATTTTACAAAAAAGTTCAAACTAACATTTTCTCCTAGTAAGCAGAAGATCTGTCCTTGGAAAATATTTACCGACACGTCATTCACAGCGATTTTACCCTTTCCGAATTCTTTCCGGAGTTTCTTGATCTCGACTCCTGCCTGAAGTTCATTAGGCTCCTTTTCAAATCCAGGCTTCTCTTCCCTGTGACCACTTTGTTCGTCTCTTCTTACATCTTCCCGTGATTGACTCCCGAATCCCCATTCCGATGGCTAAAAAATATTGTTAAAGGAGATGAATAGCATTTAATATATGCTTCATATTTTATTGCTGACATTCAGCATAATGAAAATGTGGACAATTAAACCTATCTTTTGTTTTACACACCTGAAAAACAAAGTACAAGGGCTTTCTGACACCAAACTTTTTTGGTAAGACAGCCTCAAAATAAAGACAAATTATCAGGTTCAGCAACATTGATGCAAGCATCATGAGAACTGGATAGAGTAATGTCATTGAATCAACTAAGCTGAGAGTTTCAGCTACGTTTCCCCATTTTGCTCCCTTTTCTACAACACAAAAATAACAAAAAGGACTGAATTTATATAAATTAAAGCTACCCATCGCTTCATAATGTTGATTTCTTTCTTACCCGCAGCTTCAAATGTACAAAATGCTTTCAAGGCTAAGTGAATTCCAACGTTTGGAAACAAACAAAGGAACAACTTGACTCCCAGAGCCAGGTCTTTTCCATACCCTTCCTCCATGGCCAAACCCAATCCGTAGAAAGAAACAAGCCATATTACTATTCCAGCAGTAGTTCCTAGTGTGGCTATATATTTACATAAAGACGATCCGAATATAAATCAAAATGCAGTGGTCCACTTAAGCAAACTAATTATAAAGTTGAAAATACATAAAACTAAACTCACGTCTTTCAAAAAAGGCTGAAATCATGAAACAGTAAGATGTAGCCCAAATTGCATAAATAAACAAAATCACCCAGAACAAAGTAGGATCACTATGTCGAAACACAGCTCCAGCGTCAGAGTTAAATGGAACGAACAACACCACAACGATAATCGTAATTGTAATAATTAGGATAAGTAGAGAGTTCAGCATCCATCCTAACCAATGCATCCATTCAGGCAGACCGGACATTTTCATCAACTCCTACCCCAGTATCATGATCCATTTTTTTTTTAAATTTTTTACCTCGAAAAAATATTTTTACTTTCACTTACTAAATTCGTATGCAAAACTGGTTACCAACCTTTATTCCTGTTTCTTTCTCTGACACAACTCCACGAACAACAGTGGGAACAACGAATACAAACCCGGTGACAATAAATATCGGTAAAAAGATGTTGTAAAGATCAGTGATGTCAAACATTTTGTGGTCTGGATAAGGGAAGGCTTGTGAGCTTACCTATGACATAGTGAACATATAAAGATTGATTAGATCAATAATTATTATTGATATAAATCAACACAAGACTGAAATATAGTAACCATATTGGGATTTGACACAAGCAAACTAAAGTCTTAATAATAAAACATATTATAGTATGCGTGTTTATTTGTCCTTACAGTATACCGAGGGGTGACTCCAGTGACACTCTCTATCAAGAACTTGTCGATTAATAACTGTATTCCTAAAAATGAGCTGTCTTTATAACGCCGAGATTCGACTATAAAATTACAAAAATACACTTTGTAAGCAACACTGCTTCCCATTAATTCTACTAATATAACTGATGGTGAGCGTAAATTTGATTTTCTCACTGTAGCTCGGTCCATTAATATAATCAGTTAACAGCAAGTTCCTGGTGTCATAAAACGCACCGCTTAGTCGTATTTTGTAGGACATGGTTTTGCTATTCCAACCATTATTCGTCAGGCCATCAAAAACAATACCAAAAGCTAGGTTTTGCGATCCAGCTAGCCACAGAGTCGACTGAAAGGTTTCTAGCTCGGATTCGGAGTCAAATCCCGTGATATTCACTGAATAATCAAGTTTTTAAAATAACAATTTTAAAATTGTTTACTGTCCTTAAGTTGATGAATACATGAAGAATACAAAAAGGAGCCTGTAATAACCTGTTGCAAACGGGTCAGTAACGGTGAAATCCACAACCTTTTTTAAAAGGTCCTCTGCAGGACGAGATTTTGGCGCATAACCGATAATTGAAGGTGAAGAACCATATCCCTGAAGATTTCGTGATAAAATACCAATCAGCTCCTGTATATTTTAGAAAAGCAATTGGTTATGATTATCAATTGATCAATACATCATACGAATATGTATCAGAAAAGGACGATGCATTAGTTAAGGTAAGTTAAGTACACCACATGTAAAAAAACATACCGTTTCAGAATCTGGGAAAAACACGGTATTTCCACCATAGTTTCCACCAAAACTCACTGGGTCTAATTTTGCCCGAATATACGCCAAAGCAATGGCAAACAAAGTGGGCAAAATAATTTCACATGATGTCACAATATATTGTCGCTTTAAAAGTATCAAGTTTTTCCAAAACAGCAAATAAATTTTGGTAATGAAATGATGTTTCATTTTTTATGAATGAAGTACAACATAAAAATATTCGAAAAATAGTTCTTCGTTATGCAGCAATCAATGAGAAGCAGTTCCCAACCTAACTAACAAACCAAAAACCGCAAGCGCAGCACCGCAAAAGTCCTCGTTTTCAGTTTGGTCCGTTTGGTTTATCTTTATAATTTTTTTTTGCATACCCCTGACTCATCTTTATACATTCTACTCATGAAGTGAAAGAGTTTTACTTGCATAAAATGCTACGTGCAAAGCCAGCAATCAGTTTTTGCTATTAACCTGCAAATGATGTAATCACAGATTTTGATAAGGGTTTGACTTTTTACGAGGTTTGAGCAAGCATTCTTAAACTACAGGTGGCTTGTCAATTGTTAATAATTACGTCAATGACAATTTCTCTCATTGTAATAAACTAAAGAAATACAGTATCTCATTATATCCTGGTAAATGTCATGCTCATAGAGTAGTCGACAGCTTTAGTTCAGTTTTCCAGATATTCTTCTCTAAGTAATATTCTTTTGATTTTCCTGATAGTGACCTTTTAATTCATAACAATTATCAGTATTGAGAGCAGGCATATGTTTTTTTGCATCAATTCCAGATGCTTTATTGATGTTAACGCTGTGATGTGAGTGATTAATGCGTTTTAACAGTGAGCTCATACCCGGAGTGAATGTGAAAGTGGACGCTTATCTATGTTATCTATGACTATGACGCTATGATCTACTATGTCCGGAGACAAAATATGATAAGATGCATGTATCTCACCTTGCTTTTTACATGTTTTGCTTTCATTCGTAATTAGGTATGAGTATGAATTATGAATTGTGTCTCGTTGAGCTTTACTACTGCAGATTAGATTAATTATTGGTTTGTTTAAACGTGTGTCAAAGCTAACTGAGAACCGACAAATATCATCTGCATCGTTCGTGAATAGTTGTGACAATAGTTTGCTGGACACATATTAGTCAGATAAATTACAGACGCAGACAGTTGCAGTTGGCCAATATGCTGATTAATCAAAAGTAGTGTTTTCTATCAAGCAATAGCAATAATGACAGAAGAGCATAAAAAACAATAAAATTGAGAAGCTTGTTCCATGCTTCAAGTAATATGCGTTAAAACACATACATACAAGATAAGAGTGGTCAACAAGGACTAAAGCCTTTATAAAGGAAGTTTCGATTTTACACAGCGTCACCAAAAAATGCTCAGACATTGTAATAAGGACGGAGGCATATATTTGAATAAAAAATTATTCAATTGTTTTTCTGCAAGTTGTTTAAAATAAAATCACCCAAGAAAGTAAATGTTATGTAATTATGAGTTTTCCAAAAGTCGCACAATGTCCTCATCCCCGTGTCTTCATGGTCTTCAATAATCGAAATATAGAGAGAATACGGTAGATTGATAATTATTCTATTGTACATGCAAGGCGCATTAAATTGCAGATCCACGAAAAACATACTATGGTCAATGATGGTCAATGATTATAAAGTTAACACAGCACATGATGAACAGTATTATAATATGTTATAAAAGCAGTATATAGTATGTTATTTGAACTTCATGATCTTATCTTCGATTAAACTACACGTATTATGCCTGCGATAAAGGCCTTGCTGTATAAACTTAGACTAAATAAAAAGTGTTTGGTTAGATATGATATAAAGGTGCTGCAGCAACAAAAAGCCATAATTAATCATATTAGAAGCCTGTAGGAGCTTATTTTCGTACCATTAATATATAGTAGAAAACCTTTTTGAAAAGTATGATTACACATGACCTTGTGGAAACACTACGATGCATAGTGCACAAGTGCAAATAATAACTTGGAATGTGGAATCGACGTTCAAAAAATAAACTGTAAAAACTTTCCGTTCTCACTCCGAGAATGGCAGAATTTCTTCCAAACGGGAGTTTGTATGTATTCCTTGGAGTGGCTGGTGTTCTATTTGCGGTACGTTTGGTTTTTTATTATCAGAATCGATATAATTGTAAAATTGGTAATAATGTTATTATGTCAGGCATTTACTCTACAGCATATTGTTTGAAAATTTAATTGTAAAGAATTATTATTTCGATTGCAGTTAATGTTGGCTGGTTTTGGATTTTACAAAGGGCGGGAGCAATGTCAAAAAGCAAACCTTAAACGATCCAAGAAACAAATGGGCGATTCATTGTCATTCAAGCGAAAAACGCAAAGAAATAAATTTTTAATGAAACGGGGTGAACGAGCTGACAACGACGAAGAAAATCGTGCTGTTGAAAACAACGTGGATAAAATTAGGGCTGAGATTGACGCAAAGTACAATAATCGTGTTATATGGAGTACTGTAGCTTCGGGGGAGAATCAATTTGAAACGATGAATTAATATTCCAGAAAGTACGTGGGCTGGAAAAAAGAGAATTTGACATGGGAAGGAAAAATCCCGAATTAATAAAAGTTTTTTTGTGATGTGTTGGACAACAATTTTTATAGATGATTGTATTTTTATTCGGAAAAGCATATATTTCACATTTTCGCTCTGATAAATAACATTTTAAGCCTTTATCACTTGTTTGCCTGTGTTATTGCCTTGAAGCATTTCTATGAATGCCTGTGGCATATTTTCAAATCCGTGTGTGACCGTCTCTCGAACTTTTATCTTGTCCTGAAAATATAAATTACTCTTTGAAGTTACGCTTGACACTAGGTATAACCAATCATGAATGTTTTTGCCATATCAAAATATATTATATTACTTCCACAATCCAGTCCCGTATTTGATCCAGGCCTTCAAACCACCTGTCATCCCACTCGCTGACTTGGAATCCTTGCATTTTCACACTCCGAATTCTAAATGTTGGGTAATCAAATGGCACTGAAAAGCATTAAAATATAGAAATACATAGTATGATTTTATTTGCATAATATTATCCAAACAACTGACAAATCAATTCTTTATTCGCTGATGAAAATGAAGTCAATAGCGTCATATTGACAGAAGTGGCTAATCAAATTCATCAAGTACTTCCGCCTCCGCCACATAGATTTTAAATCTAACCTTTAGGAATTCCGGACCGGTCTGTATTGTATTCCGATACTAAGGGAAAAAATAAAAGTATGATCTTGTCAAATTTTAAAATTCTCACCATTAAAAAAATTTCTGATAATAAATTTACTTGATCCACATTGTGCAATCCTTCCTTGTCGATTCATGTTACGCACGACATGATAATTGAATTCTCCGCCAACCTGTCAATGAGATGATGAGATTAAAAATGGAAACGTCTTAATTGAGAATCTAGGCGGGTAATAACATAATTATTCTAATTAAGCAATATGAATTGATATAATTTCTTACATTGTCAAAATAGCAATCAATTCCATTGGGAGCATGTTCCTTAAACACTGCATCCAAATCCTTAACGTTCTTATAATTAATGGCTACATCAAAACCAAGCTCTTCTTTCAGCCATTTTACTTTGTCATCCGAACCAGCAAATCCAATTACTTTACACCCTGCATAATAAATCGATGATGTTTACATTTTCGTTCATGAATATATACAGTCCAAAACCATTAGATCACCAAAATAAATCAACCTTTAATTTTTCCAATTTGCCCTACAGTACTCCCAACAGCTCCAGCAGCAGCAGTGACAACTAACGTTTCGCCGGCTTTTGGCTTGCAAATTTCTAGAAGTCCGAAGTAGCCAGTGTTCCCTGTTATTAATATTGCATTTGAAATTGAGTTGAGTTATTAATTGAGTCTTGTAAAATACGCATTATTGCTCCGAGTTCTCATAGAACAAGGAGTTACACAGGTACCTGGCATTCCAACAACACCCAAAGCGTAGGAGTCTGGCAGCCCTTTCATTTCTGGCATTTTATGAATTGTACGATAGCTTCGAGGTCCTTTTGGATCTGGCTTGTAAACTGTTATGTCTCTCCAACCGAAAAAGCCATAAATTTGGGAACCCTCAGGAAATTCTGGATTACGGCTTTTTAAAATCCTGAAATAAAATACTGAAATTAGTGAAGGAACATTATTTGAATGAGAAAATAAATGTGGCAAATATTAACATTTCTTAAACGGTCATGTTCCTGTTCTCCATGAGATTATTGTTATTTTTAAAATTTTGTACCTTGCTATTTGTCCACCTGGCAAGGGTTCACCTGGAACGCTGCGTAACCTCATATAAGGATCAACTGTAAGCCATTCTGCCTTGGCCAAAATTTCTTAGACGAGCACAAAACGAAATATTATCAGTCTTAGCTATTAGAACATGATCCGTACCTTCTTGAACCGTTAACTCATGTGTAAAGGTGTATGTATGTAATCAATCTCAATCTATGTAAATTGCATTATTATGTATGTACCTCCATCATTCAATTCCTGTGGAACTTTCTCTTCGACAATTTCAAAGTCACTAACTTTAGGAAGTCCTTGAAAGGCTCTCTTCTGGATGAAAACCCTGGCTAGCATATTGGCAAACGATTTTGACATACCAAAGTACAAATGTTTTCTGCACACCCTTGCAATGGTAACTGACAAGTTAAGCTAGACTTTGTAGGTTATATATCAGAGCCTGTTACAACAACCTGTTACACCTCTCTGTTAATTTTGTGTAGGTGTCAATCAACCAACCCACGTCAATATGCATACGTAAGAACCCTCATTAATTCCCAATAAAAATGGTAAGTATCGATCCTTCCACTGAATGAAACTAGAAGTTGGTCCGAGTTTACAATTAACAGACAACGTCAATAATGTGTAAACGCCATGCAACATGCAGTTCCTGCTGTTGTAAGTTTATGTATTTAAGGGTTCTTGTTGAGCTTTTGACGCTTGACAAAAATGTTATAATAATTAATATCCAGCAGCAGTTGTGATTTGTAAATGAAATGTTATATCATGTTCTTTAATCTGAAGCAAACATACACAAGTACAGATGTTACAAAAACCGGTACACACCAAAAATATGAAATATCAAGTGTAAAAATGAATATTGGTTGTATAATATATAATATAATACCAATACCAAAAGTTGTTATCATTTTACAGCATTTATGCAGACGTGAATGAATGTAAGATATATGCACTATGCAGTGAAGGAAAGTCAAGGTCACCTTATCGCGAAGCTCTGTGTATGTGCGATAACATCTTTGTCTTTACTACATTATCTATAGTATACATAATATGCAATTCACACTGCTGGAACATCTTGCATTAAAGTGGACCATGCTTTGTACAGGCAAGGCATGATTTTGATCATAAATTAGCACGAGCTAGAAATAACTTTACAGTTCCAGCAAATCTTACCGTCTTAGTGTCTTACCGAGAATGTTCTGTAGCATTGCATTATTGCCTCAAATCTAATACATCAAAAATGCGAAACACACTTTAATTTGATATCCTTCATTGATATGTCTTTAAACATTTGCTTTAATCATATTTATGTACTTATAGATCATTTGCAACAATGCAACTCATTCAAAGAAAATATATCTAAGCATTCATTATTTCGGCTTCGACTTTGTTGCTTGTTTCGGTGATGTGTTCATAATTATTGTAACATTTGGCCTATGCTGCATAACAGGTAGGATCCTTCGAGCTGCTGTGGTGGAAACCGCTGGATTGTTAAGAGTAGGAATAGGAAATACCACAACTTTTCGTAATCTTTCGAATGTGTTGTTGATTACTCTAAAGTTTTGCTGCCAAATCCCATTGGAATAAAACAATTTTGAAATCTCTCCTTCCTGTCTGTTGGAAATGTCTATAAGTCCTTGGAGTTCCGCAAACTCAGTATTGCTTATTACTGAGCTCTCTTTGGCCAAGTTTTGTAGACTTGCAGCTAAATTTTGCAACTGCTCTTGTAGATTCCCTATTTAACATTTAAATCTTCGTAAACTATTTAATATACTGAGATTATTCTGGAAATAAACGCGGTGTAAAAAGTACTCACCAAATTGGTTATATAAATCGTTTACTTCTCCTTGCAAGGTTGTAAACATTTCAAAAGTAACTACCTAAAACACCAGTTTAAACGACATAATATTATGTTATTTGGTTTTTATTAAATTTCGTGGTTCCGTATGAGCATTAGTAGTCACTAACCGCCAGTTCTCCTTCTTGGGACTTTACGTAGGCAATCATCACTGAAAAGAACACTGATGAAGTAAATACTGCTAATATGAACTTGCACATTTTGAATATATTTACGACTTGTTCTATATTATTTCTTAAACTCTTTTTATGAAAGAAATACCATGAATGAACGCATAGTATTTAATGAAAGTAAATCGAAGGTAAAGTACATTAGTAGCTGGGACTATTTATTTCTAACAAAAACTAGCCAAATACATAAATACATACGTATTTTTCAGCAAAAACGGGTTTGTCAAACTGAAATACAAATTAGTAATGTTAGATCAAGCACAAGGCATTTCACATGCATATCAGCTAAAGATTATGAATGACGCAGTCATGATATGAAATTAAATCCAATTAAATTACTTGCATACCAAAAGAAATTGCGTGAAAACTAGCGACACGAATCATTGCTCATGCAGATGCTAGCATACATACATAAAATGAAGTTAAAATTGCATTCAAATTATTATAAAATTAACTGATCGAATCTACGGTAATCGTGTGATTACGACTTTATGGAGCATTTTCATTATTCCTTCTAAACGCGCAAAACTGTCAATAATTGCAGTAAAACCAAAACCCAAAATTCGTGACCTAAGACAAGCTCGAAGAAATTGAGCTATCGTTTTCAATTTCATGGATGGATAGAATGGATATACGGTTGAATGTGTAGTACAGTAATACATGTAAGAAATAAATGGAGGAATTTAAAAAAATATATTTTTATGAATAGATAATTAGTAAGTTGTTACAATGCTAATAATTATAAGTCGTCAGTAATTATCTTCTCTTTATTAAAAGGTTTATTTATTTAGTTATGCATTTGCAAATAATTAATTCTTTAAATTAACAAATTAGGAGTTATACTTTGTGTCACCGTCACAGCTCAGCTAATCCGCTACATTTATCTTAATTGATTGCGATTCACCGGGTAGGGTGATGGGTGATCATTCATTCCATTCACTAAAATCGCTAATGAACGTTCACCCTAAACCGCTATCTTCTTTCGAATGTTTGTAAACGTTTTATTCACAACCTGAAAATTTTTCTGCCACAAATCCCTCGTGCTGAAGAGTTTTCCTATATCTTCATCAAGCTTAAAGTGATTGCCTTGTAGTTCTATTATTAATGGTTTATCAAATGATCTGTCTGATTTTATGTTTTTTTTAATTTGCTCGATCTCCGCGAAGTAATTGTTGATATCTGATTGCATTTGCCCTGCACAAAAACAGCATCAATCCAAAGTATTAATTATGAATGAATTTTATTGGCAAGTCAGCTTTACGTTTTGCTTTCCTTGCAACGGATTCCTTACTCCAATAATTGGAAATTATGCAATAATTCGTGTACATACCAGCGCCTGCTCTCAGATCTATTAGTTGTTGCTCAATAGTACTGTACAAAGAAAATATCTCTCCTGCCAATCCATCCTGTGCAAATGAGTCGTTTGGTAAAAGAAGAAGGAAAGCAAGTTGAAGATAACATACTTTTAAAACTGAACACCGATTCTTCGCCTCCATAATGATGAAGTTTTAGTTGACTGTGACAGGGTTTTAGACACAAATATACACCAAGAGTTTGAATAAAATTTTAAGGGCTCTTGTACACTTAAATATTATTAACGTATTTCAATGACAAATAACTTTTAAACAGTTAAAAATATTATGCAAAGTTTGATTTGACTTCCTCTAATCATGCATAAAATGACATGCAAGTCAAATTGTTTTGATGCTCCTCCAACTCATCTCTCTGTGACATGAAACGCAACCACATTTATATTCTCTGAAAGTTAAAAAATCATGAGTAACACGACATGGACGAACATTGATGCATTTAAAGATATTTTATTGAGCTTAACTGTCAAAAGTTTCGTGCGTGACATGGATATTTCATTACATTATTAGTCATATACACAATTAATTTAATAAGAAAAAATATAAATAAAATCAGTCTCAGTTTACAAAGGAACTAACATAACACATTTAAACACGCGAACTGATTGTTCATTGTTTGTACTACATAGGTTTACTTTGTGCATCACCATCAAATATTTCTATTTATACAACTTCCAGCAGTTTTTCGTCGTTCAGGATGAATTGAAATTTCTGACCTTCAGAACTACGTCCGCATTTCTCGAGTTCAGCCACAAATCGATTGGAATGAATGTTGCATTGAAGATGAATTCTGATGTTAATTTTATGGAACCAATACTTCCCCATTGCAGCTTTGACAGTTGCAGCAGAAGATGTCGATGACGCACTAGAGCTGTTTCCAGGTCGTGTCGTGACCGCATGATTGACTAGAATGACTGTAAGGTTGAGATGATCTGCAAGCCATCCAATCTTCTCCACAAACTTTTCCAGATGGAATCTCCAAGCTTAAAAGTTGAATTAACGTAAATCATGCATGAGTCAGTAAGTTATGCTCACACAATAAAATAATAATCCAAACATTTTTGCAATGCAATGCAATTTTGCAATGCAAAAAATGACAATCGGAAATAATTAGGTTAAAGTGAAAAAGTCTGCTTACAGTAGGGTTCTTCGTCTACAGCGGGATATATAATCATTGGAACCGAATCAACCACGAGCAATCTAGTTTTACTATAAGATCCTTTGATTCCCCCGATAAACCGATTCTTTACTTCGTCCAACTGAGAGAGTAATCCCTCCAAATTTGGCAGCTTAAACACCTCAACTCTTTTCAGACTCTATGATAACATGAATAAACTAGTCGTTGTAGTACTTTGATATCTGGAAGCAATAACCCTGATTTGCATTTTTAAGTGTATTGTTGTTGAATTTTACCTCTTCGGTTTCATTACAAAACTTGTAAAGACGCATTACATTGAAGTCATTCTTCATGTCAAAGTACATCACACAGGAGTCATCATCACTGAAATGGCAAAGTTGAGATGTAAGGTACAAACAGAGCTGAGTCTTGCCACTTCCAGTCTTTCCATACAACTCAATTATATCACCTGGAAAAAGTCCACCTCCCAGCATTTTGTCAAACCTAACACAGCATACAATAATTTTATTCATTAAATATGACACGACGTTTCAATAAGATGTATGATTCATGGCTTCTTGTTTTCATACCCTTTAATCCCAGTGGACCTCGGGATTATCTTGTTAGTGCTTGCGACTTCTAGCAAACTCAATGGTTCTGGTTGAACACTTTTTAAGACTGCCATTCTTATAGTTGAATAATCCTAATAATTCATAAAAAAATATACAATAGATTATAGTATTATCACATCATCGTCATCATTAACGAAAATCATTGAGAAGATTATATAGGAGCTCTTGAATGAAATATGAAATGCACAAAAAAAAACATTACTGAATCGGTAAGGTTTAGTGATGAGCACACAACGTCAGCAGGAGCCTTAAGAAAATCCATAATGGTCTTAATACGGTTTTCCACAAGAACTTTGATCTGTTCAGCCGAGAGAACTGGGCAATTAAGAAGACTGATAGCCTCCATTTTTGAAAATCAGCAACCCAGATTTCACGTCGGGAAACGCAACGAATTTGAAATAAAAGAGGTGTGATAAAATTCCTAGCTGCAATAGTCGATAGTTCAGGTACTATCAACTATTTAAACCAAAATCGAGTTACGATATTATTCTTCAAGTCAGGTCCGGATCGAATTTATCCGTCTCAGCAACAGTCGATGGAAGTCTCGAACAAGACTCGGTTTTAAATCTAGCAACACAGAGATATTCGGGGGGTTGGAAGTACTACGCTGGTGGAAGTCAGCAATTAATCTGAAAGCATTTCTCACAAACACGTGTTTTTGTGTTTACGTGAGAGAAGATGTGCATGAAACGAGAAGAATGCCTTCTGCTCGGCTGAACCATTGTACAGGATTAAATTGTATGTTATCTATAGACCTTGGCTGAACTGACTGGACTCCGGACTGTACGCACTTGACTCATAGTTTGATTGAACACGTTACATTCACATTGCATTGCATTTTGCATATATACATACGCAAAGCCAAGACTCGAAGCAGAAAGCATCGGTGTTTTCTTTGTAGCTCAAATTAGTGAAACAATTCAAATGTTATCAGCATCATCATGAAAGTCCTATGATATATGTATGAGAATTAATTATATGAGAAAACCAGTCAAACTTCTGGGCATATGATGAGCTATGATCATACAATGAAAACCAGTCTATGAGCATACAATGTGAGGAATGAGGATGATTCTAAATAGTACTATCAAAAATGTTGATTTGCAGAAAAATCTTACATTTTTACTATTTGTGATCAATTAAAGAATACAATTACAGGTAATTCAAAAGCGATTTAGAAAATGATTTGATGATCAGGAATGTGAAGTTCGTATTCTGGTTGGGGGGCTACTGGTGGTTGAGGTTGTTCAGGCTGGTCACACCCAGGTTCGGGGTTCACTGGAAGAACGCCGATTGGGTTGACTGGAAGGATAGCGGGTCCATTTCCACCTTCGACGGGGAGAATGCCAATTGGGTTAACTGGAAGAATAGCAGGTCCATTTCCACCTTCGACGGGGAGAATGCCGATTGGGTTCACTGGAAGAATAGCAGGTCCATTTCCACCTTCGACGGGGAGGATTCCGATGGAGGAGTGATCTCCTGCAGGTGGAAGCTTGTTGGATGCACCTGGCTTAACTGGAAGAA
>JAQIXW010001709.1:0-18060 GCA_034700685.1 Willowsia buskii | reverse complement strand
AAGAAAGAAAGAAAGAAAAAAGCTCAAACATAACCACATCATCACAAAAATAGGCATCTCTGCCAGTCACTCTCCCATCTCTCCCCGTTTTGTAGGCAGTTAACCTTTTCGAGAAAAGGAAAGGAAGAAGGAAAAGGTGTGAGGTTTTCTATTCAGTGTAAATGGTGTGTGTCGTAGTAAACAAGTAATATTGTAGTAAAAAAGGCAGAGGTGGAAAAAAGGAAAGAAGAACGAGGCTCACCACCACCACACACCAGAGCCGGCTTTTTATGGCCTCTAAAAAAGGTTGGGGGAAAACACAGCGAAATCCGCCTTTAATAGCTTTTCCATATAACAATCAGTATTTTTGGTAGATTTGTACCTGGCTGACAATGATCACGGCGATGATGTTGTGGCGGTGGTGGTATCGATGTTACCATCATGGTACCATCAACCTTCACCTTTTGTAAGAAAAAAGTGTACGTGGAATGGAATAGATATGTCAGAAGAGGTACTGAGAAGAAAAGAAAAATGACGACGATGATGATTACGACGGGATGCGTGCGTGATTAAGCAGTAAACTCCTACTAAACTGCCAATATCGATACCTGTCGGGCACTCACTCACACACACAGCATATCATCACCCAACCTGATTTTCAAAATCATTTTTACTATTTATTACAGAAAATTGGCAGATTTTTTTTCGTGGCTGGACTACCTTGTAATTTTACTGCATTGTGTGAAAAGAAACTGACCACGCAATCTGAGCAAAATGGCATGATAGACATGACTCGAGTTAGTCAAACAAGCTGGTATAATAACTTTCGTGGTAAAAGCACGAAAAAAAAAGCCACGAGACTGGCTTAAACATTTGAGCTGGGCCCCCAAATACAAAGCATGAATCAATAAATGATCAGAGCGTTAAAAAATAACCTAAAGTGATAATGGTGATGGTAATCATGGATGCGGTTATATTACTATCACTGATCCTCTGATCTGATGATTATTAAAAAAATGTATATGCGCCATTTGCCTGGCTGGTGGTACAACTTTCACGAGATGAAAAAAGTCAGCCTCTGTATGTTCGCTATTAGATGCATCTTCGCTCAATGGTGGTAGTGGTTCCCCTTGTGATCAATAAGACGACGGTGATACCATAAATACCATGATGATTCTTTTTGCGGCTGTCAAGAGCTGATCGCTAATGCCTTCAAAGTATACGTTGCGTATGATTTTTATGATATGCAACTTGTAACTTGACTACTGGTCTGCATGACATGCTGTGAGCTTGTCGGTGTGATGATAAATAGTGTATTTATTGAGGGGTCATCATCATCATCAGAGATTTCCGATTACGTCAAGCAGCCTCACACACACAATCAATTCCTCTCTTGGGAGTTATACCACCATCACCACAATCACCAGTCAGTGAAAAGCCGAAGAAAAAGGCTTTTCGTTCGATAATGATGAAAAAAGCTTTATGATTATTATTGCTCAATCTTCTAACTTGCACAGGTATAAATAATCCATTCATTCATCCACCAGCTTTCAGACAAAAAAGGTTAAGCTTTTAGCAGAGCTATCAACAACAAAAGTAGAGTTATACATTTATACAGATATATGTTTTCTGATTACATGGTAAATAATATAAGAAGAGTTTGTACTCCTTCCGTCACTTTTTTTCTTATCGTGATTTTCTCTGCAATATTGCATTGTATTGTTATTATCGGCTGTATGTATGAGCAACGACGTTAGAGAGGTGGTGGGTGTTTGGTGTATTTGTGATTTTATGATGCAACAGAGGCAAAAAATGGACACTCTTTGATGATGCCGTTGAAATAAGTCATTTTTACTGCCAAACCAAAAAAAACTGATACGTGGTGGTTGGAGTTGGAGAGGATGATCGTAATCCCGTTTCGATTTATGCACACTGCGGCCATAGTGATATTACATTTATATAATATGTGCCTAATATTTACCGATAAATGTGCATAAATATGTACACCGAGAACTTTATAGTACGAGCGACTTGCGACTTTTATTGCTGTTTCTTTGTGTATTGTGCCATCCAATACTAATCCGGTGTCTTCACGTGAAAATCAATAAGCTATTTTATGTGATAAAAACGTGAAATCCGTCTGTTTAGGGGCAACTTACACAAGCGCAACTGGCATTTCATTCATTGCTTCTTCTACCAAGATTTCTAATAGGAATTCAACGATAATTTTTCTTGTATGGCTGAGAACGTTAATTGTATTTTCACCGTATGTCTTGTCATACGAGTGACGGTGGTCAACATTTTTAACAAGCATTCATGTAAGCAATTAAACATCCATTGAAGCATTAAAAAATGCTTGTATCCATGCATTAAAATTGAAATTCTAGTATTGGGTGTATTACCACCACCACTCGTACAACAGCAACAACATATTTTTACGCACATTCCTTCCCAATAATAATATTTATGGAGGTATTAAGGTATGCATTGCAACGCTGTCTGTCTTCAGCATACACTTGGATAGACACGGAGGAATGGACGGGTGTGTGGATTTAACGACGCATAAAAATCCGAATAAAATGTCTCACAACGGAACACACAAGCTCTCTACTTGATCCAACTATGTATAATAAAAGAAGCATCCTCATTCTTCTTTCTACACTTTTATAGCTAGTGTCTTGTGTCTACAGTCTTTGGTATTTTCTTATATCAGGAAAATATGCATGCAATGCAGCAGGTAATACAAGATGTACTCCTATTTTTCCTTAAAAATCACATAGGTATTATATACCTTGATGATCATCATCATATCACACAGTACACAATATGGTATACTTTCTTTTATAATAGCTTGCATCAGATAAACAAGATAGTTGAGTAATGGAACACCATATAACACACACGCACCACGACGACCATCACAACGACAAAGACAAAATACGACCAGCGCAACAAAATACATGCATATTTCTGTGAGTAAAATAATAGGAAGAGCTTGGATTTAAACTTTTTTTCTCGAGAAAATAACAAGATGGATTGCCGGTTTTAAGAATAAAACACAGATATATTTTTAGTGATACTATGCAAGAGAACATCTTTTTGTATCATTTCCCACTACCACCACATGTGCTCGATATGCTGCTATCGCTTTGGACTTTTTGGTGTGCGTACAGCGGGGTTTCCGAGGAATTTGTCGTTTAGTTTGAACTTAACTACTCCGCTGTTGCTGATGATCCACAAAAAAATAGATAGGTGCATACTGCGTGCTATACATATAAATGTATTAAGAGGATGCCTCAACGGAAAACTGCTCTATCGAAACTCCTGAGTATATTTCAAGAGAGCGCAGTTTTAGGGAGATTGATGCATCATTCATGCATCATGCGCCATATATCATGCACATCACAAGAAGTTTACCTTATCTGTGAAGAAAATGTCGATGAGAAGATGTCAATAAATCTTTCACTCTTTTTTCTTGCGTTCCTTCCCTATTTATCTTTGTGTCTGCCTATAAATTTATTTTCAACTTAAAATGCAATTGCTGTGTATAAGTAATAATAAGAATTTTAGAAGTCATATCGTTCCTTTCTTCTCTTTTTCCCTGTTTGTCCATTTTCAGAAGAGAAGGGAGACGAGAACATATAAATAAACGGACAGGTGGTATATGTAGGTATCAAGAAGTCATAAAAATATATCCTATGCCCAATTCTGAGTGTTCATAAAAATAAGAACAAAAGACAGAAAAGTATAAATAAAAAGGCTGAAGAAGGAAGAAAAAACAATCGTCGAACAATGAAATCAAAACGATTATCATCATTGCATTTATTTTTTAAAGAAGGGAAAAATAAAATATGTCTATGAATATTGCAGAGTATGCATGCTCGTTTATAATGGTTATTGCTAATAGGGCTATTCTTATTTTGAAGGCATGAGCGTAGTAAACAATGTCCAGGAATGTGTGTTTTATTTTATCCGTAAAACAAATCTTTTCAAGTCTGATTTCCAAAATGATAATTTTATCAAAGAGAAAAAGGGTATCCGCTTGCTTTGCTTTACAGGAAGGCTCATGATCAACAATGAAATAGAATTGTATCTTGTTGTATTCTACTACTACTACTATTGCTATTACACATGCATATACACAAAAAATCTAATCATGATCATTGTGGTCGTCGTACGCCACCATTATCAGATTCCATCTTCGTCTTTATTGGCTGCTTCTTGTGATACACCACCAACAAGATGATACAATGATGATGATGATGCTGATCTCACGACAACTTTTATAAAGATTGAATATTAGAGATAAAAAATGATGAGCATTTTTGGGTATAGAAATAATGTTCCACTATGTACGACACATGACTGTGTGCCTACTTATTTATGTCAGCTTTGTTTGTCTTTTTTGAAAATAAATAAATAAATAAATAAAACAAATCGAGGGAAAATCCGCAGAAGCAGCCAAACTGCCTTTTCTAAAGCAACACTATATGAAAGGATACAAAGTGTACGCTTTTTAAAGTGAGCTATCGAAAACTATTCCTGCAATAAAAAGAATGTACTGCAAAAAATAAGTGAAATAACTGAAAAATTCTTTATTGAAAGGAGATGGATTGGTTGAGGATGAGAATAAGACAAGTGGAAGCAGACAGGATAATAATGATGAACCTGAGGTTGTGCAGATGACTTGCTTGGCTGGCTCTACGCTTGCCTTGATCAATTCGCCCATCTACCAAGTAAACTACATAATATGAATCATGTAATACCACAAATCACAAAAAAACTATATACAATGTATACCTATTCACTTCTTAGGAAAGATAATATAATGATAATTACACATGCACACTTGTAATGTCCATAATAAATAAGCAAATATACAATCTGCATGTAGATTCTTCTTAAGATGGATACGTGAACAGAGAACGTGTAACGTACTGTACGAACTCCGGTTATTTGTGTGTCTGTGACGGCTCTTAACTCTTGACTTAAATTGTAGAGTAGGGTGGTAGTGGTGGAAAAAAAGAATGAAAATTTCTTTTTACTTTAGCCATCCTCTCTGACTGAACTTGTTGGTTTGGTTGAGACATACGTACGTATCTATTACGGAGTACGTGAACGTGGATGAAACACGTCACGTCTGTCTCTTCAAGTCCGTCTTGTTGGCTATCCCTCTCTTTGGCTTGAGTTCTCTCATCACTCCAAGCACAAGACACAAGCACAACGTCTCACATTACCGGCATTAACAATTGCATTCTTTCATTTGAGCACATGATCATCAGTGTAGTGATGATTATATCAAACTAATTACTACTTTCATTATATTTTTGTTGGTTTTTCTTTAATCTGCAATTCGGTAAAATTGGAACATTGATCTGAGCAGTGCAGCCATAAGCATGAAGAGTTTTAGAGTTTATATAGTACCTACACGTATGATATTTGCAGTTTTAGTTTAAAAATTCAATAATATTCAGTGATTGTGTGTTTTTCGTTTGATTTATTGCATCAGGTGAATGGCAATGGGACAGACGGACAGTCAGTCACCCAAGTGGTGGTGGTGGTACATGACAGACGTACTCACTCGGTTACATAATACCCCATGTTGTCACTTGATACCTAAATGGTCATTCTTGAATACAAAATATTGTGTTATTGATTATCACCACACAGCATCGTCATTACTATCAGCCAAAGCTTGTTGGTCCAAGAAGTCGTGGTCATTTTTGTCGTAAACCACTCATTCTTGTTCCCATTAAATAAAAAATAACAAGGAAACAGTTATTCTAAAATGGATTCATCTGACCATACCTTTGACTACTACCCATCTATCTAACTAAAATGCTAATGGGCATCTGAATCAATTTTTCTGTTACGCTCTACCTGTCGGATTCCAAAAGACAATGTTTCATCAGCAGCTTCATCATTCATATGACATCACTCAATCATGTGTATTCTATTCACACACCACAGCTTTCGTGATGTGTTTGCTTGTTTTTGTAGCTTCCTTGACATTGATATTGAAAAATTATTGGCGTGTGCAAAAATACATTACCACATAAAAATGTATCGTTTATACAACCGACCAGTGACACTTTCTTTCATATTCTCTCTTCTCCTCGTTCAGTTCTCAGATTTCATAGTAATAAATAAATGGAATCTTCATGTATAAATCCTGGTGCTATTCAATAATCAATGTATATATGCTAGCAATACATGACGATCATTATAAGAAAAAACTAAAGTTTGATAAATGTTGCATATGAAATCAGCAAAAGGTCAACATCTTGAGACCCATAATATAACATTTCTATCCCCAGCTTATCATGTACATAGTTCATACTACTATATATAATAAATACATATTATGTACATATCATTTACACCATGAAAGCTCCAAACATATAGTCATATTTTTCTATTAAGCTTGAAAGCATCAAGTACACACTATTTTTGCCTACTGACTCACTGACCACTATGATCTTCATCGTTTTTATCATATTATGCTGCCTGGGTCATACTTCATATTTTTCATTTTGCTATGACACAATCGACAGTATGCATAATATAATATGCCTACATTTCACCACATATATAACAGACTGCAGCTTTGCATTTTTTTGTCTTGACTACTCGGAAGCATTTTTCCTTTGTGCATCATCAGCGGTGAGACTGGCTGCGGAGCAGCATCAAAACTGAACCGCCATCGTGTCGTTGATGATGATCATGTAGAACAGGACAAGAGTATCATAATAATAGTCGTAATCTTAAACGATGTCCATATACAATAATAAGCCGAGCTTGTCTTTGCCATGCGTTCCACCTTGTCATTCTTTGAAATTGTGACAGTAGCAGTAAGAAAAAACCGACAGGGAACAACAAAAGTGGAACCATGTAGCAGCGTCATCATCATCACTACAAAGCTCAATAACACCGCCGCCGTAGGCACAGCTTTTTTTGCTGGCAGAACTCATAAACAATATTACATATTGTCCACATTATTATTAATTTTATTGGTAAAAAAATGTCAAAGAGGGGAAATTGTGTACACAGGTAAAGCTTGTTTACCCACCCATTTATTTCGTAAGGATCGTTAGAATTCTGGGAGTAAGCGAAAATCGTTTCAACTTTTTGTAGCGAAATGCATAACTTAAATGAAAGCAAACTCTTGGCTCGAGTTTGTAGAGATCATTATTAGCATAATATTGATGGAAAGCACGGTGAGGTATTAATATGTAGATTAGACAGACTGTGATCACGGAAAAAGTTGAGGATGACCAAACTCTTCTTCCTTTTTCCTCGTAATAATAATACACTTTCATTTTGTTAATAATATCTCCGAAAAGAGTGTCTGTCTAATCTAGACGGAGGACGGAGCGGAATATCATCTAATATTTTAAGATTGTTCACTTGTCACAGGCTGCCGCACAGAATTTATAATGAAAATTAAGTAAAGGATAAAATACACATAAATAAGTGCACGTACGTGAATGGTAAGCTGGTTCCGCTATCCACTATTGCTGCCACTTACACATATAAATATGACACATTATAAGACCAAGAGAGGGAGAGGGAGAAAAAGAGAAAATTGTGACGTTAAGCCTGTAAACGAAAAACTCTCTCTTTCAAGTCATCTTAACCATTTCACTCTTAAGACTAATCAATCCTTATGAATATTCATGAGCCTTTCCCAACACTCAACTCTACTCTAACCACCGCCACAAAAGCTGCAACATTTTCCAGGACGCAATATACTTAACTACCAGTAGGTATATACATACACACCACACACAACTAAACCACCATACCATGCCACGAGTTCAGTTCCTTCACTCCATCCATCCATGTGGACGAAAAAAAGGAGAAGAAAGAGAGGAAGAAAAGTGGATATGTTATAATATTAAGTATTATGACGACGACTATGACGAGAAATATTGCCACTGTACACAATACACACACATCACACAAGTTTAAAACTTTTCCTTCTTGCGAGGGAGTGACTGACTGGGTAAGCAAAGGGCAAACCGACCGACCAACCGCCGTGGCGGTCACAAGGACACAATATCAACTTCATTTACGACTTGACAGAGAGACTTTCACAAACTTTTTAATGCTTTTCCCATCTACTTTTCCTCTCCTCCTTTTTGCCCTTTCTCGCTGACTACTGACTTGTACTCTGTATTTTTCTTCAACTAACTAAAAGTCTTGCTCTCAGAAGAACGCGTGCCTTGTGGCTATATGCACAGTACAAAATTAAAGGAAATAGAGGAACCAGAGAAACCTACTACCACACCATCACCACAGCACCACACCACTACTGCAACAGCTTCGAGAAAGACTGACAGAAATCCATACACTCTTTGCAATATTAGTACGTTTTATTATTATTAGTGGGATCGTCATCGTGCTCCTCAAAAAGTGAAAAACCAAATGGACCGGGGAAACAAGGAGATTCACTTCAACTTATGCATATGCATCACATTCTCTCATATAGTTGCTCAAAGAATCCGACGGATGATATGTATTGATATATTTAATTTTACAACTTTTACTCTCTCTCTCTCTCTCTTTCAAAAGTCCATTTAAAGTAAAAGCAACACCACCATGCATAAATACTCTGTTGTGTGAGATGTCTGATTCCCATCATGATGAGGACGGAGGACATTATGAAAGAGGGAATGACAACGACAGGGACTGTTCAGTGCAGTGGTATCGATTCTTTTCCCCGTTGTGCCTCCCTGTCTCCTCTCTCACTCTGCTCTGATTCTTGTGAAAAACGTTCTTAATATTCTTGATGCATTGATTTCTCCGAGGATTTGTGATTGTTGTGAGATGATGTGAACTGTACTAATCTCTCTGCCGGCTAATCATTTTTCCAATTCCTCCAACCCTCATCTAAAATGATGCATACATTAATATTGGAGAGCAGAGACATCGAGAGAGTAAGAGCGAGAGTTCACCCCTTCGTTTTTGTCAGTTGATACTGCCTGCTTACATACGCCCGACAGGAAATCAGAGAAGTGATGGTGGTGGCACGGCAGTGATGGTGGTGGAAATAATACAAAGAGCATTGATAATCACGCATATATATACCAATAGAGATTGCCAAGATACTCATTATTATTATTATTCTACCAAAAAAACTGATTGGGAGTGAAGTGAACTGTCCCAATAAAGAGACAGCAGCATTACTTGTCTATTGCCGGCACAGCAGCAGGCCACTATAAAATAAAGTATAAAATATCGATGAAGGGAGAGGGAAAGTTCTGTTGTGAAATGAAAACTTCTCTTTTGTTTTTCTTCTGCGCCACATTACAGCAGCACACATTTATAATAAAATACATAAATTTAAAACATATATCAAATCTACAAAATGAGGAGAAGTAAAAAGTGAAGCCACGACGGACTCATTGAGAGAGCATATTAATGAAATGGAAGCATGTCGTTCCCGTAATGCGAGCATGCATATTACTTCCACTTCCTCATGGTTATTTTTATATTTTTATATCTGCTTATATATTATTACACTATGAGATACATCTCATTATGAAACTACTGTCTCTGTTTGTCTCTCTGACTCTTTCGTGTCCCTCCTCTGGTTCTTTCTTCTTTTGCTAGTCTGCCAGTGTTATGTTTATTGGGAAAATGAAAACTCTTAAAAATCGTTTCGAATGGGAGATATAAATTGCTGATTGGAAAGAGACCGACCAAGCTTGAACTAAACGAGAGGCCATTTGAATATTTACAATTGGGGAGAAAACTTGGATGCTGATGATTCATCTGCAGATAGAGAGAGAGAGAGAGAAAGAGTGAGGCCATCACCAAGAACGATGATCTTGATGAATCTGCTTCATTTAAAAATTTTCTTCTGGCTACGGGCTCTGCAGTGTATGATGTGCAAGTGTGTGTATATTTTATACTGAATGAAATAAAATTGATTGCCATCAAAGACAAAAGACAGACAGAGCGAAGAAGATGATCAAATGAACAAAATGCAATGAAATGTTTCACCCTTCTCTCCATTCGCATCATCAACACTATCATCCTGATCCCGATCAATAAATCAGAAGTATCAAAGGGATTCCAGTTTTCCATGCATGTAGCATGTAGTTTAGAGTAGAATGTTGGAAATACAAGTTTATAGTGCAATGAATGCATTGCTCGCTCCGTGAAAGTTGCGATGATAATAATTACCATTAAATAAATTGTTTTATATCATAAGAGATTCTGATGTATGTAAGATGGACGTATTTAGTAAAGAGCTGTCAAAAATGTCTTTATAGAAAAAAAATCCTTCTTTTTTCTATTCTTGACAGAAAGAAAGGAATGTAATGTGGTACAGCCTGGAGCACCGTTTTGACAAATACCTCAGAAGAGCGAAGAAATGGAGAAGAGGTTTCTCCTGGAAATGGGCTCTGTGAGTAATTTCCATGAGCACTTATGAAAGTATTACCATTTAATGTTATTCGATTGAGAATTTTCTTGTGCATGAAATATCATCATCATCATCACAGCCTAGACGTCGCACTTCTCTAATCTCTCTCTCAGCAAGAGCATTCAACTCACAAGCAACAGGCAGTTCCCAGTGAAAATAATGGAATTATTATTGTTTTTTATACAAAATAACACTAAATTGCTGAAAGCGATAGCAATAATAATATAATTTTCTCAAAAACTACTAATGCTCAATATTGAATGAGCGTATCAAGTTTGTGTGCACACTTCACGCACACCTTGTCGTGTGATTCAACTTAAGTGCAACAAACAGTCAGACACGCACGTTGTGATGATGATAGGAACACTTATAGTACAAGCGCAAAAGTCAACGGGATCACATATAAATATCTTACCACAGAACAGTATGAAAGCTAATATTTCGCAAATATTTCACAGATACCTAGGTAACCTTGTTGGGTTATTTTATTCAAATCAATCGGGTTCAGTTCCAGTGAGGTAAAAAAAAGTCTATTCTGTGTTGTAAAAATCCAGCCAGATCTATTCTGGTTGAAAATTATTGTACAAGACTTCAGACAGTATGCTTTGTATAGCGCGTTGATGAGGATGATTGTGTAGCGATCATCTGCCGCACTTGCTTGTCTACTTTTTTCCTCTCATCTCATTTTGAAGGTTTTTAATTGGAAATCTGAATTTTTTCCTTAAAGTTATGTATATTACGAGGATAAGGATGTTGGCGGGTAGTGAATGAGTGTATGCCTCTTGATATGCGCATTGCATATATCTATGAACGCGAAGATCGATTTTTGTTTGATAGATGACAAGGTGAATAAAGGACAGTTAAGAAAAATCACCACCCACTACGTGACCCCCTGGAGTCCATCAAGGAGGAGTAGCGTGATTGACATTTTGACATTGTGTACAGGGTACCTTATCTCTTTTTCTCTCCCTCTCACTCACCATTTCTCCTCTCACTCGGTTTCTTCATAATCAGAATATCTATTTATTTCTGTATCCTCGGATCGACTCTTATCATCGCCATCATCATAAAAATTAACTTTTTTCACTCACTTGATCATGATGATGACGATGAAAGTCAAGCAACCAGTCATAATAACAACAACAACCTCCGGATACTTATTTTAAAGCTGAAAACGGGTGCTGTGGGGGTGATGGTTGGTGGTGGCTTTTTAAATCTATTTTTTCCATTAAAACGTGTTCCTCTTGCAAGTATTATTATAATAATAAATATCACACATCACATCTGTGAAATAATATATGCATAATATGCCAACCTATATATGTATGTATGTGTGATAAAGCATTCTAATCATTTCTTTTCTATCAACCAAAAGAATCTATCAAGGAAACCATGATGTCCAGAGAGAACCTAAACTGCTGTTTCCTAGAGATACTCTCGAATAATAACAATGTTAATAGTAACTACAAAATATTAAAAGTATTTTTTTCCATCCTCTTTTTTCCCAATTTCAGTTGAAAAAAACTTGAGTGAAGAGTAAAGGGGAAAATGATGGAAAAAGATGGACAGTTTTTCTTGGTAGTTTATTTTTTCCACTTCGGGGCATAAAATCAATCCAATCAAAATCCCATTCTCTCTTTTATAGATGGAAAAATAGAAAAAAAAATATGGAATAAAGTCTTCCGCTGTTTGGCTACACTCGTCGTCCTCCTCACTTTACTTTTAGTTCCTCCTCTATTTTCCCCTCCTGCCTCGTTTTTTTTATCCTGTTTTAAAGAAATTGACGAAAGTATGTACGTTTATTAAGCAAGAATAAGTGTCTACTTATTTTATACGTACATGAAGTTTTTCTCAAGTTACCTGTCGAATGAGAGTTTATTCGAAGAAGACGAAGCATAAGAGAGAATGGACTTTTGTGTGATGTGTGGTGCAACATTTTTGGGATGGGTCAATCATTCCTTGATGGGAATTCAATTTCATGTTGAACAGTAACAACAGCAAGTACAACCCTTAATTCAAGGTAGATGCTAGTGTCATGTGGAGTAAGAGAGGAAAACGAATGAGTTTTGTGATGAGTTAAATGAGAAGAAGGAGAAGAGGACCCATAAAAAGCCTCACCAGAGAGATCAGAATGGAATTGACTTGAGATGAGATGGAATAATGGCAATATGCTTGCTAAACCAGTAGGTTATTAAGTCCATAATTGTGAGATAGTCAATACGAATCTGCCTACCTACCTGGTTAACAATACATAATAATATTTTGATTGAAGCGCGCGCATTTCAGAATAAATATTAAAAACGGTTGTAGTAATTATTATCCTTCTACGTTCTCTCTGCTAACCAACCAACACACGACCAAAGTGATTTAATTATGACAGCATTATCATCCCATCATGACTTCTGCTGACTGACGACGACAAGCGAGCAAAATAAGCAAACACGAAGAAAACAAAGCAGAAGCATTAGAATTAATTTAACGGGTTTATAAATAAAATTGGCAGACAAGTTAGTAAAAAACAATTTTTTTTAAAACACAAAAAGGGATTTTGTAAAACAAGAACGATGACTACACACAAGCAGACATAAATACATTTTCCAATTTTTGTTAAAAAGTAATTATTCTGTTGAAAAAAAGTAAAAATAAATGAAAGAAAATCGGATGCATAGTCGGTATTTAACTTACGACTGACAATTCTTGTGTTTTTTTTTGAAAAGTAGTTAAACGTCAATTATAATTAAAGTTGAAATCGTGGCTAATTAATTAATTGATTATATCATTGACTATGTAATTAAAAAGAAGTATATGTATTTTTTACTTGTTGCCAAAACTGAGCTAGTAGGAAGATTCGTTCTTTTTTGAGAATCCAATCGACAGGTGGTGGTGGAGATGGTGTGGTTGCTTGTGACGGTGTTGTTGGAGGGTTAGGTGAAGAAGCGAGTGGCGGTAGTGGTGGAGGTGCAGGCGGTGGAGGAGGTGGAGAAGCAGCCAGCGACGCCGTAGACAATGATTCCATAGGCAGTAAACAATGATAGTCTATTCCTAGCGTCTTTAGATTCTTATGGCCGTACATTGAACAACAGTATGTCAACTTGTTTTTACAAATAATTTTCGTATAAAGTTTCTGTGTTTTATAGCTTAGATTACAGGAGCAACCAGTAGAAAATGATTATGAATTTAGTATTTGTTTTGCGATAGAGCATTAAAAGTTTGGTTTTGAAAATGCGTGATGGTAGATAAAAGAATGATAATGTTTAAGTAGTTTTACAAGTGTTGGCGATGGCGTCTATTTTTACTGTTTTTACTTTGCGAAAAGCTGTTTTGTTTGTTTCTTTCTTATGTTTTTTGTTTAACTCACACAGTCCACTGAATTGCTGTCGCCTTTGCCATTCTCCTCCTGGAGAGAGGAAGATGATGACGATGAGGAGGATGAGATCGAGCTCTCTTGTGAGTTTTCTCTGGTGGGGGAGACGGAGAGACCAGTGTCTACATCTGCAACAAGGGAGTCTTCTGTGCTGGCTGTGGAGGCGGTGATGTTGAGAGCGGCGGTGTTGCTACTTGTACTGTTGTTGTTTGTCGTTGTCGTACTGTCACTTGCCGTCGTTGCTCTACCAATGTCACTTTTTGAAAATACCTTACAACTTCCAGTAGTCATTTCCATAATCATCATCTTTCCCTGCTTGGTGTAATGCTCCTCTTCTTTTGAGTTGAGTGACAGATATTGTCCTGCATTAAGCCTGGTGATGATGATAATGTTGGGGGCTGCTGCACTTCATTTGATTCAAATGTTGCCAAAAAAAGTGACCGACTACATGATACATACCCGAGTCAGAGAACACAGACAGGACATGAAAGAAAAAATAAGGTTGGTTTTTTGTGAAACAATAAAATTTAAATGAAATGTTAATTGTTGAGAAAACAATTTAAAATTCGACAAAATATGACATGCAAACTAAAATGTCTACATACATATATACCAATCATGCAAAAATTGCAAATTGAGTTTTGCCCATTCGGTCAACTCTATCTACAACTAAGGAAGATGACGACAAGAATGAATGGACAAGCCAAGCTGCTGCTTTTCAAATGATTGACTTACTTTGAGATCATGCCATGCTTGATATTGATATGACAGGCCTAATGTACTTTTCATAGCTTTGTAAATCTCCATTTAAAAAAATCCATGAATCTAGAATTATTTCATCTGTGATTCCACCAGGATTAGGTCTGAATACTGAATAAGACAGTCTCGTGAAATTTATCAACCATCAATCAATCAGTATTTGCCAAAATACCTTTGGCAATTTAATAAAATCAGTATGTTTCAATCTCGTGTAATCCATCATTTGACGTGCATAAATTTGCACTACATATTGATGAGATGTGACGTTAAGGAAGAAGCAAACGTTTTTTCTTCACAAACTTGCTTACAATTTAATAAATTGCTTATGTAATATAAAAAAATTGTAATAATAATTTTTTAATGGTCTGATTCTGGCTATAACTGATTGCCACCAATTAAAAAATTAAAATTGGCAATGGATCATAAAGCATGCGATTTTTTTGCTCGAAATAATTTTTCCACTTAATCAATCATATTATCAGAAGAAATCAGGAGTTGTGTTCAATAAAATTGGTTAATACAAGCAGTATTGCCCAATGTGTTGGTTTAAAAAATCAAATCAAAAGAGACAGAAAATTCGACGATAAGAATTAAGTAAGGTATGCATAATGCATGTATAGTAAATAGTTAAAAAGAAGTCAGTTACGTCCAGACCAGTAGTAGACTAGGTATAAAGTAGACGAACACACGTCTTTGTGCTTATTTTCATTGGAAGTCAACTGATTTAATATTTATTTTATAAGAACGATGATGATTAAAACGATCGGATTGAATGTCTCTGTGAGTGATTTTGATTACTATCTCTATCATCTTGTGCCTGTTGCTTAATCAATCGAACCATTCTCGAATCAACTTGAACAAGATGCTGCTGCTGCTGCCGCCGCCGCTGATGATGATGATGATGGAGATGAAGTGGTTGTTGAAAAGCTTCGTAAATTGAACAAGAAAATGCAGGAGAGTGCAATAAAAATACTCCTTTTTCTTTTGCCATCATCATCAATATCATCACGGGGATGAGGTCATTGTGTGAGCAAATAACAAGCAAAAGCAGACATTCAAGTACCATCATTATCAGCAGCATCACTGTCAGCTGAGCCGTTTAAGAGAGACTCACTGGCTCACTAGCAAATTATAATTTTTTTCTCCACCATTCACTAATAATATTAATTTTTATAAAGTAGTATATAGCTGGCGAATATAAATTATTATAGCGGGTTATATAATGCGTACAAAATGTTGGCATAGGTATTCTAGAGTGGGAGCAACGCGACAAGCTACATGTGTGTGATGAGGATTTTGACTGCGATTTTAATCAAAAGAAAACATTTTATTTGGTGTCTCCCATTTTCGCTCATTTTTGCTTGTAGCCTCTTTCAATCCCTCAGAACTAATCAACAACTCCATCATATTTTATCACCAATAATAATAATAATGACTGGCAATTAGAATTTCGAAACCAATGATGATTTATTAAAATTGAAAAATAAGGAAAATGACGCGATGGATCCTGTCCACACTCCACCACCACCACCACCACCACCACTCAGACCTCTCTCTATCTCAGATAAACCGAGGCTATACTGACGACATGACTTGATTGTATGGTCAATGGTAACTGGCAACATGTCATTCAATTCCTGCTGAACTAAAAATATACTTGACTTGAGCAAAAGGAGATGAGAGAGGGAGAAGAGAAGTGAGGGAATTCAGTCAATAACAATGATGACGATGATGATGATGATAATGATCATCATAATAATACTACTTAATGATGGATACTATGCATCAATGTACTTTCGTATACATGTGCATGTAGCAAATACTAATAAATTTCTATCAATGTTTATTATTTCCCTGTCGTCAGAAAGGAATAAAATACTATTGCTGTTCTTCAGTCGAGTTAAGACCGAGTTTAGTTTCACCATTTACGAACCCCAGTTAATCAATTGAAAAATGAGAGCATATTTATTATTATTATTATTACTCATTAATATTTTTCTCATTGCATCAACAATGGTTGGATTTCAAAGAGAGGAGAGTATTGAGGTTGACAAAATGATATACAAATTCCAGCAAAATTTTGGAAATATTTTCCCCAAATGCATAAATACATATACATATTGCATAAATGACTCATGATGGAACGCATTGTAAATTATCATATTCAATTCAACTGGTTTTATATGAGTATATTTTTTCGAATTATAGTTGTTCAAAATCAATAAATAAATATTACCATGAAATAAAACTGGTGCTTCTATCGTTGCCAACAAAGAATGCAACCTTACTAGACTGGCTACGAACCCAACAGAATTTCATTGTTGCTAACATCATGGTCAAAATGCCACTGGTGATGGTTTGAAGCACTGCGTCATCATCACTAAGCGTAATATGCATTGAGGCATATAATATGGGATTTTTGTTCTGTCTTCTGCTGTCCATCCTACTTTATAGCCATGCCACCACTCTCACAATAATCATTAGAATCAACACCATTTAAATCTCGATATACGCAGAAGCATATTTGCATCTGAAGGATGCATACAGGCTTTAAGTGAAGGCATTATGTATTTTATTTTATATAGAATGAATACTTGGTTTTGTCTTTGTCGTTCTTGTGTTTATCAGGAAAAAAAGCTCATCTTGTCTAGTTAAATTGAAAAGTGAGTTGACGATGACGACTGGAATCAGGCAAGAATGACTTGAATTGGCTGAGTTCTAGACACGAACTCAATTTATGCAAATAAAATACATTACAATTTATGCACATTTTTCATTGTGTGTGGCTAATATTTTTTAATGTGTGTTTGTGTGAGTTCGAAAAAGGATCTTCGGTTTACAGTGTTTAAAACAGAATACAAAGAGCATCTTTGTATCTTTTCTTTATCAAGTGAACAGGCTAATGACAGCACTCATGGGTTGCCTTTTCACGTGTGTGTCATCCGATGTGCTCGAATGTAGGATTATTGATAAAAAGTAGTAAAAAAAGCATTTGGAATTCGAAATTCCATCATTATTGTTAAAGATGGAGTCATAAAAACAGTAATAAAATCGAACTATCGACTTTTAACACTCGCCAAACAGATACATAGATTAGTCGTGTTTTCTGGTATATTGCAACTGACTTGTTGATTTTAAGATTATTTCCATGCAGGAATGTGTCCTATTGTGAAAATCCATTCACTCCTAGCTTATATATATGTACTTTGAATATTTACAAGACATTTTTCAACTAAGCCCAAACTTGAGTTCATGTGAGTAAGCAAAGTATCAGGCAAATGCATGTGCTTTTCTGTTAGATGTATATTCTGTCAAATGTCGATATATCACTTGATCCTCACTTAATCCTCGCTCTTCTCTTTTCCAAGTTTTGTATGCGTGTGGACCATTGCTGAAAACACCAAGCAAAGTCTTGTCGTACAATGATCATCATCACCCCAAACGTTGTCATCATTCAATGTTGCCGTTGTGCTCTCATCGTCGTTCTCACTTTTTGTTGTTGAACATTTCAAACATTTATTTTTTT
>JAQIXW010001708.1:0-18064 GCA_034700685.1 Willowsia buskii | reverse complement strand
AATAATGGACAAGGTTTAAGAAATTACATTTATGCAAGTTTATAAGTTACAATAATCGCACTCTTTTAAAGAAACACTTTGAAACGTTACAGATGTTCACAAAGTGAGTAAATAATGCTAGGAAATGTGATAATATAATTTACGCAAAGTGGAATAGCTTAATTAACATAGGTGAATCTGAATGTAGATAGTAGATAATTGTAAATTAAAGTAGTACACATAATGCTACTACGAAAGCAGCTACGAGTAGGCCCATTTCTATAAAGTTCTCTGCTCATTTTGAATACACGATTTGGATGAGTCGCTGATGCATTCCCAGCTATCTGTCTCCCGTTTCTTCCATAGGCTGACCTAGAATCATATTAAAAAAGCAAATTGTTAAGAGACGTCTCTTAGCGTGATTGATTAGCATAAAGTTTTTTCAAAATAATTTTTTGGCCTCACTTGATTATCGCCCCCAGAAACAGCCAAAACATCCCCAACAAAATTCCAGCTGACGTGCCAGACAACATCATCAAAGACATGCAGAGGTTCTGGAGTCCAGCTAATCCCGTCGCTTTCTTTATTCGTCCAAATGATAACACGACGATCTTGCGATGACGATGCAATCTTCATTTTGGTAAGGCCAGCGGCTGGTGACCATGCGACGTCACGAACCCAGTCGGAGTGTCCTTCTAACTTCACCTCTTCAATCCACTCAGAAGTTTCTTCCCTGTCATAAGAGTGAAGCAAAACAAAAGTTATAATCCTCTTAACCTCAAAAATTGCAAACAGTTAAATGACACAAGAAAAGAAATTGTCTTACAAATAGCGCCAGATTTTAACAAGGTTATCACACCCTCCAGATGCAAAGCGTTTTATTGCTTGTACCTCATTCGTCTTATCAAAGGATGGTGCCTGAGCTGGGGCCCAAGAAACTGCATTGCAGCCAAGCTGTAAGAGAGTTTTTAAAAGTCACGATAAAAACCGTTTGTTGAGAAATGAGATAATGTTAAAAAATTGAAGATTATAATATTAATTAAATACACCATACCGTGTGAGCATTAGGAATTTTATGAGCAGCCCACCGATCGTTGACCCAAGACAGGACAGTGATGCTGTTATCCGAGCTACCACAGGCTAACATTAGACCCCACTCTGGGGGTGCCCAACAAACACTATTAACAGAAGAATCATGCCCATCGTAAACAAAAGAGCGATCCCATTTCACCACTTTCTTTCCGTCAGGCTTGATCTCCGTAGATTCTTTCCAGATAATCACTTTGCGGTCATAAGAACAAGAAGCCAACAAAGTGTCGTAACGAGGATGCGCCCAAGCTACTTGCCAAACCTTAAAACAACCATAACATAACCATTTGAAGAAAGATCAATCAGAAAAAAAACCTACTACTGACATACTTGAAATATGAACTTACAGGCCCCTCGTGCCCTTTAAGTTCAGCAACAAAAGTTTGACTTCCATGATTGATATTTACGTCAAAGACACGCACGGTCTTATCACAAGAACAGGTAGCCAGTTTTGTTCCCAAAAAGTCCATTTGGGCATCGTGCTATTTGAGAAAACAAAGTCAAATGTAAACATTAGCATTTAACAGATGGATTTTAACTAGCAATCAAAAGATTTCATTCTAATTTTTATTTCTTACGATCATGTCCTCATGACCGGTATCCACAGTGGCCACAGTAAAAGTTGTAGAGGACGACATCGCTCGGCTTACAGCAAGAAGAAGAGTTAATTGTTGATCCTATTAGAATAAATAATGTACACCATAGTTAGCAAAAAATCCCACAATCACGTTTAAAAGAAAATTTCATCATATCAGAGACTTAAATATAAATCCAATACCAAGTAGCTAGCCTAGATCCAAATTATTGCGAATTAGTGATTATCAAACAAAGACCTGTATTAAATGATTATTTATACATTTATCTTCTTTATCTAAGCAACTACACAAATAGCCTAATTCTAGGTCTCAAATTCAACTTAAGCAGAATAGCTTACAGGCCTAATTTAAAGTGTTCAGTTCTAAATCTACTTACAATCATTAATGATTATACAACAAGCAAAATGTAAGCAAATAAACAATAATGTTGTAAAAACCAACGGGATAAGAAACAATGGAATCCAACAGATGCACTCGTTCCTGTTGAGCGTTGGGGAGCAGGTGATGGCGGTTGATAAGCTCTGTCATCAGAGAAACTCAAAACAATCTGAGAATCGGGCACTGAGCGACATGCACAAACATGTGAACAAAACTGATAAAATCACACAAGACAAGAAAGCATTAAAGTATATGACAGAATTAACGGTTCCCCGTAACACTCTTTCGTTCATAATTCCAGTAAAACAAAAAAAAAACAAATATAAATAATTTATTTCAGCAGCCAAAAAACACGCATAGCGACAGCCAGCAGCAAGGAGCTTGGCAGTTGTAAATCTTAAGTGTATATAAAGTTTAAAAATAATATTATAACTTTGCTGATGTACAATCCACAAAATATCCACATTAAATCCAACACATTACAGTTCAGTTAACATTGACACGTTCATCTTTTGTGTATTCACATGCAAATAGCAATCAGACTGAGTTTGGTATGTTCACATTGTTCAGTTTTGTTGCAAAATCATGCTGCAAGCTTTATAACATAATCAAGTTTATTCTGACTTCAGTCAATCGGACTCATGACTCACGGATTTAATCTTGAAATCAATTAAGCTAACTGTACAACTCGGGACTACAATTGAAACAATGAGTTTTTAACCCTGATTTCGTAGAATCTTGAGAGAATACTTTCTACTGACCATTGTAAATAATATTTAGTGTTTAGCATAAAAATTATTTACGCTGACTAATAATAATTAATTGCTGACCTTTTTCGATCTCCGATGTTAAACCTGGAAGACAAAGACACAACCTGCGACTGGCTGCGAAAACAAACAGCTGAAAAAAGGTCCCTTCTCTTTGAAAACTCGGATGGGTAATAATGGCTCTGGCTTACTTGTTCACTGTTTAAAAAATATTCATTAGCACATTAAAACAAGGCGATTAACTTCTTCCTACCATCTACACATTAACAACTGTTAATATTCCTTATCACTTTCAGATTTAAGTAATCATTTGCTGTTTAATATACAATCTCAGTTGCATTCCAACCTAATGATCACTTACCCTTTCCTGTAGCTCAGGCTCCACAATTAGACTCCGTTACAGATTCAGCAATTAGTTAATTAAGTAGCCGGTTAAACTCACAGAAAAAAAACCCTGCACGTCTGTCCAGTCCAGATGACAATACAGTTGCTGTAAAAGAAATTTTGACAACGTTGTTGTATTGATAGAATGACTGCTGTTGTATTGTTACGTGTTCATAAGCCTTTCTCACATTCACTCTCACACTGCACTCCGCTCCAACACAAAAGGATTATCCTCTGCTCTTCTGTGCTCTCTGTGAGTTGTCAATTTTTATCTTCTAACTAACCATTGCAAAATCTAAAAGCAAAGAAATGAAGATTAAAACTCACTCCAAACATCTCATTTAACCCCAAAATCAATCCCTCGAAATTTTGACTATCTTTCTTTTGCATTCCCGTCTACTGTCCTATTGTGTTTTCTTGTCTACATTTACATTCCGCTTCCGGAGTACAGAATGATGTGAAAGACCAACGTATCTGGTTGGTACTAATTGGCAATCTTGATTGGGAGCTATTACATGGTCTCATTCATTTTGGAACAATTTCAATTACCCTAACAAATGCTTTCAGTAATTGTTCTTGATTCAATGCTCATTCAGAATGAAAACAATGTCAATTGTTCTCTTCACATTGGTCATTCGTCAATGCTAAAAAAAATTGGAAAAAGCTCTTCTGAATGCCAAAGAATTGATGATTTTGCGACAATATTGTGATCGCAGCCTGTGCACCAATCATTATAACTAGACTACTCTTTATTAACCTGTCCTACCTAATTACTTTTAATTGACGCTTCTCAATTAAGACTCATCATCATGATCGGACGCCAAATCCATGCATAAACGCTCAACTGCTCCTACTGCCCTCTGATGGACATCCCGCCAACATTGTGCCCGCTCTCAGGTGACTGTCTCTCAAACAGATCGAAATTATGTTACTGACTGACTGTTTTCCTACTCACTATATTTATAAATGTCGTTGCCTCTCTCTCTCTCTCCGTCTCTCTCCTTTAATAGTACTGACCCTGCACAACCAGCAAACCAACCACAACAAAATTATCATCATCACATCATCATTCATACCATCTATTGTACCAGCAGTACCAGAGAGAAGATTGGAGAGATGCTCTCTCGATGAAAAACACAGGCAAGATGTGCTAGAATCGCATCTCCCCATTTCCATACTTTTTAACCCTTTCCTCTCTCTCTCTGTAACTACGAAATAGGTAAATGCACGGCAAACTCTTCTGCTTGCCTTTTCCTACACTTCTATTCCTGTCCATGCATTGGGGAAATTTTGCTAGAAAACATAACACTCAATTCTCTCGATATATACACTTCTTCGTCTCTCTCTCTCTCTCCCCGTCTCCCTCTCCTCTCGTCAGAAAATTCTCATAACCCTTTTTTTCGCTTGTGTTTGTAGATGGTGAAAATATTTTAGTGAAAACAAATCAGTCGTCGGAATCAGCAGAAGAAACACCGTCAGAGATTTGAACAGGATATTTGGCAAGTACTGCTGGAAGGATAGAAAAGTACTGATTAACTGATTGAAACACTGATGATCACAGCACTAACAAACCTGAACTGTTCAAGAAATCATGGTGAAATGTGTGATTGTGCGTTTGTAAAATGCTACGACGGAGAATAATCCAAGTTTAATTGAAAGTTGATGACACAACTGAAGCTAGGTATGAATTTTGATTGTTGAAGAGCTGACATTCATTAATAAGTTGATTAATGCTTAGTTGACAATTTGATTAACTCTATGGTTATTGGCTGTTGTTTGTTGTTGGCAGGTATGAGATGGATGAGAATGGATCAACTGTTGACAAGTTCAGCGTCCCCCCGACATCTGAAGCTGATTTTTAAACGTAACGTGGAGGAGTCTTGTGGGGAAGATTATTTCTTTGGATCTTTCGATTAAATAAGGAGGATATAAACTGCTGAAATCCCACGAGTTTGAATTCATGTTGATGATCAAACAACTAAGCAATTTGCCGAGTTGAAGAAACCGTAAGATATTCGTGGACTCAGTATCAACTCATTGCGGCTCCACCTTCCAAACTTTTTGGTGTTGTGATTGTGCCTTTCACACAAAAAAAGGAACACGACTTTTAATCTCAAATATTTTGTGAATTATTTGTTTTAATCGTAATGCTTTGAAAGATAGAAAGTATCCCTCAGTAGTATTGTTTGTGTGCGAAAGTGTTGTTGTGAGGTTGGAATGAGGGAATTGTTGTTACAGAGCATTAGTATGATAAATTATTTTCTAGAGCTGTGTAATTACTTTCCGGTGTGGTCTTATTGTCACTAAGGAAAAGCTAGTGGCGGTAAGATTTCGGTGGTGAGAGATGCCATCGAATTTACTAAAGAGTTCGCCGGTGGACACCAGTCCACCGGTAGTTATTCTTCCGCCACATATTGTGGAAATTGAGGTCGATGGAGTGACCGAACAATTAGACGTCCATTGCGAATTGGAGTGTATAGATAAGGTGAGAAATCTTTCGGCCACAGATTGCATGTAAAAATGTTGGTAAATATTTGAGTGGTTTCTAAATCTTAAATGTGTCTCTTTTATGCAGGAGGAGTATGACGTTAAATATACAACTAATCAGCATACGAAGGACGGGGAGAGATACTTAGACCAAGACTTAAAAACTCCGGGGTCGTCACAGGAGGCGTCTTGCAGCAGCATTACTACAACAGGGAAGACTGGACGTCGTGGGAAGTCAACTAATCGTAGTCTTAAGAAATTACAAAATAGTCAACAACAAGACGGTAGCAAGAACGGAGAAACGCCGAAACCTAGCACATCATCTCGCAAATCTTTAAAGCACCAACAATCCAAAGATGAGAAGAAACTACCAGAAGCTGTGGTACGGGTAATGGAATCCTACCAGTTGGACGATGCTCCTCCTCGGCCTAACAATGCATATATCCGGTATATTGAACGCACATCTGAGGAGCTTGCTGAAATTGTGGAGTATGATTTAGACGAGGAAGATCTCGCGTGGCTAGGACTGGTCAATGCGGAACGAGCCAAAGAAAATCTCCAAGCCATTACTCCGAATTGCATGGAAGAGATCATGGACAAATTGGAGAAGGAAAGTTTTTACCAAAGTTCTGTGTTGGATCAGGGTTCGTTGATAGACGATGATGCTGTCTGCTGCATCTGCATGGATGGGGAATGTCAAAATGCCAATGCAATTTTATTTTGCGACATGTGCAACCTAGCCGTGCATCAGGAGTGTTACGGTGTGCCGTACATTCCTGAAGGTCAGTGGTTGTGTCGTCGGTGCTTCTTTAGCCCTTCTAGGCCCGTGGAGTGTGTTCTTTGCCCGAATGCGGGCGGAGCGTTTAAGCAGACTGAATGCAAACGATGGGCTCACGTCGTTTGTGCAATTTGGATTCCGGAGGTGTGCTTTGCAAACACGGTAAGCTACGCTTCGATTACTTTTGAACTACTACTACTACTATTTTAACCCTTGTTCCAGTTCAGACATTGTTGAAAACTGATCTTAAAATTAATGCCATTTTTTTTACTTTGTTTAGGTTTTCCTGGAACCAATTGATAATATCAACACGATTCCTCCCGCTCGATGGAGACTGACATGTTTCATTTGCAAACAGAAAAATCGGGGTGCGTGTATTCAGTGTATCAAGAATAACTGCTACACAGGTATGTGCATACTGAAATGTTATAGACTTTTGATTAACGCAATTTCATTTCATATACATATATAGACTGAATGATTGCAATCAATTATTGTATTGTTGAATTTTTTAGCATTTCATGTAACCTGTGCTCAACAAGCCGGATTGTGCATGCGAATGGACCCAGACAGCGAAAGAGGTGTAAAGAAGAAGGCATGGTGCCCCGCTCACGCACCGGCAGACTTCATTGCGGTAAGTGAACTTATTTGTCACAACAAAAAACGACCTGGGGGTTTGAACATAATCAAGCAAAGCTTTGCGTAATCACTACTTAGATAATAAATTATATATTGTATTTTAGGATCGAGAGACAGATTCTTCCACAGAGCATCAGCGACTCAAGCACGTTAGGAAAATGCTTGCGGAGAAGCGATGCGCCCCACCAATGGTTTTACTTCCCACAATATCTGCAGATAAAATTGCACAAATCTCCAGTAGATATAATTTTCGTCGAAAGGATTCATTCATGGCACGAGTGATGGCGTACTGGAAGCTTAAGCGAAGTTCTCGGAATGGAGTACCTTTGCTGCGACGGCTGCAAATTACAAACACAGCCAGCGCGGCATGCAAGTCTAGTCGAAAGGGGGATGTTCCCGAGGTACAATTTCTTAAAATACGACTGTGCCTGTGTTATTTAAAAAAAATTATATATGGCATCTGGAAATGTACTCATATTCTCTATTTTACTTAATTATAGGCTGAACACTGTAAGCAGAACTACGCAGATACATTGCGTGTGCGCCAAGACTTGGAGAAAGGACGTCTCTTGTGTGAACTGACTCGAAAGCGTGAAAAGACGAAACGGGAGTTAATTTACGTCACATGTCAGGAATGGGATATAAGGATACAGGCCTTTAATTATTTCCTAAGCAGTATTATTGACGATCTAGTGATTAAAGATACGCAGTCAATATTCACCCAACCTGTGGACCCCGAACTTGTTCCTGACTACCTGACTGTTATCAAGAAACCCATGGACTTGTCCACCATGAGGAAGAACATATTTGATTTTGATTACGAGACTATTGATGATCTGCAGGCAGACTTCGAATTAATGATCAACAACTGTATGCAGTATAATTCCAAAGACACGCTATTTTACCGGGCTGCTTCGAGAATGCAAGAGTTGGGTGGGATTGTGTTCCGAGAGGCGAAGCGTACATACGATCGTTTAGGCTTCCTACCTGGCGGGGTGATGAGCGAAACACCACCATCTCAATATCATGACCAACCAGAGATAGTGGATGATGTTACATTATCAGAAGAAATCGAGCAAGTGCTGGAAGACAAAGAAAGGCATGCTTTGAGCTTTGAAGAGCATCTTCGTGTGCTCCAAGAAATTCTGGATAAGAGCTTAAACATGTCGAATCTCAACTCCAGAAAGAAAAAGTTTATTCGAATAAAGAAGGAAATTTACAGACTGAAAAAGAAACAGAGGCTTGATGATGATGAAGGGGAGGAGGAGAGTGTTGGTGGTGCTAGAGATGTGAGTAGCATGGATGAAGATGAGATGGCTCCATCGCTATTTGGAGGAGATGCGGTGGAAAGTAGTGATATGGGCGAGGATGGTGGGGAGAGTGGTGCTAGCAGTTCCCGGTATTCCAACATCAGAAGGCGACTTCGCTCAACTGACCATAATGAGCTACATCCACAGCGTCATCAGCAAGTCCAATTGCAGCAAGCTCCTGCAAGTAAAGCTTCACTCAATTCTCCCCGTTTGTCTCGTCGCTTATCAAGATCCTCAGAGTCTGTTGGAAGTGTTCTCACGCCGCTTGCCTCTTCCGTGTCTTCATTCGCTACAGCTAGTGGTGTTACTGTCCGTCCTGCTGTGGCGCTATCTGTTTCTCCTTCTTCAGTGACTTCACGTCCACGTGGAAGGCCTCCCAAGTTCCTAAGTCAACAACAGCGCGGTGGTGGCCGTGGACCTTCTAAAGTGAGAGCTTCTGGAAAGAGTGGATCAATATCACCATTAAGACAATCGACAAATACGTCTTCTCCTTCGCGTGCTCGTCGAGGAGGAATACGTGGGCGACCTCCAAAACTAAGAAGAAACCTTAGAAGACCTCTAAGACGTAGTGCTAGGGTAGATAATTTACAGAAGCAAGCTCAAGTGCAGCAACATTCCAACACTAGTCCAGAAAAGGACTTTTCCGGATCTAGTAGACACGCAAGTCCTGGCGGTCGCAGTATCTCTCCCCCAAAGTCGAGTCGTAGTAGTCGTAATGTGAGCCCTACCCTCGCTTCTACCCCGAAATCTCAACTGTCGAGGAGTAGTGCTGTTCAAAACAGACAAAGTCCCGTTCCAAGCTCCTCGGGCAAGTCCATCCAAACTACCAAAGGAAGACCATTAGCCAATAGGGAACCAAGTCCAATTTTGGGGTCACCACTTAAACCTGGCCAAGAATGGATGGTCGAAGCAGCTTTCAAACGTAAAGCTGAAGCCCTACGCCAAAGATCTCTACAGGCTGCTTTAAATGCACCTCCTAATCAACGAGTACCGACAGCACCAAGTCCCTCAATTAATGTTGAGATTAGACCACGTGGTAGAGGAAGACCTCCGAGGAAGAGTGTAGCAAAAGTGGTGAACAATAACAACAATAGTAGTAGTAGTAGTAGTGCAGTTGGTGGTGGTACTAGTAGGACTGATTCCGGAAGTTCGAAAAGTATGGAAGCAGCGGCAAAGTCAGTTGTTTGTGAGGATCGCTTATCTTCAGCCCGTCCTGGTAGACAACAACATCAGCTGCAGCATCATCATCACAGTGCCAATAAGAACGTCAGGAGGAGAATTTTAATTGATACGTGTGAGGATGATGGAAGAGAACATGAGAAAGAGGTTATTACATCACCCAATCGTGTTGGAGGAGGCGCTGGTGCTATCTCGCCTACTGCCAGGCGAAACTCGAATGCAAGAGGTTCGGCGCTTCTACAAAATCTAAAAGCAGCTCGTCACTCCTCTACGGGAAATACTAGTCCAACTCGAAAACTTAAAGGGCCAGCGGGTGCCGTTGGGAGACGTAGAAAATCTACTAATAGTGACTTAAATGGCCCCCTAGTATACGCATCTACAGGTGGGCGGAATGAAACTTCAGATAGAAAAAAATCTTTGGTTGGAGGAGGACCTTTGAATGGTATCTCACCTAGGACTGTGAGTCCCGTACGACATCAAGTTAGTTCGTTACATAATCATCCCGCCGGTGTTAAGAAGAGACCAAGGCGTAGTGCAGCTGTCAACGCGGCCAAGTCCATACATGGCGCGAACGCCAGCCATCACAACAATAACAGTTTAGTCAGTGGGTCCGGAAGCGGTTCCCTTCATCACCACCACCACCACCACCACCATCCTCATCATTCACCACGAAAAAATGATAGTTTCTCTGTGTACCGAAGTGGAGGAGACCATGACATCAATTCTTACTCTGAAGCAGAAGATGAACTTTCAGAGGATGAAGTTGAGGAGGAGGAAGACGAGGACGAAGAAGAAGAAGATGAGGACGAAGAGGAAGAGGAGGAAGATGATGATGACGAAGATGAAGAAGAGGAGGAAGAGGAAGGTGTGTGCTCGACGATACAACAGGAAGAAGATGAGTCTGATGATGAGGATGAGAATGACGAACAAGATGACAGTGAAGACAGCTCCAGTAACGAGGGGCAAGTTGAGAAACAAGATGTAGAAGATGCGGAAGAGCCAGATGAAGACGAGGATGTAGAGGACCAAGATGAGGATGAAGAACTAGAAGATCCCGACGACGAACTAGAAGAACTTAATGAGGAGACTGAAGAGCAAAGTGATAATGTAGTCAACGACGCTGCCCATCGAAATGACTCCAGTGCTTCAGATAACTCTTCTGAATCCGATGATGAGTCTGACTCGTCCTCAACGTCCAGTTCCACGCTCAGTTCAACGTCTGCTGCCTCTAATAAATCGAAGGAGTCTTCGTCATCTTCCATCACAACTCCAAAACATTTAGATCCAACCGTTAAACGAATGAAGGTCGTGCGCCGTCGTCGTAGTTCCGGCAAACAACAACGGCCATTGCCAGCCATACTTACCAAACTGTCTTCCTCATCGCTTTCTCCACGAAACCGGCCAACCACAGCGACAGCACGTTCAAATCAAAATTGCAGTCCAGACATTACCCATCTGGTTAGTCACAATAACAACAACAATGTTCTGTACAACAATAAAGAAAAAGACAGACGTGAGAGAGATAATGTCAGCACAAGTAGCAGCGATGGCGTCAGTTGCGTAGGTCTACCAGTCAGCAGGAGAGATTCAGTAACGGCTACTTTTAACAGCACTGTAAATCGGGCAGCGCTCGACTAAACTAAAGAGACGCATCATCATCATTTTTGACTTACTCCCATATACTTCTTCTGCCTGCATCATCCCTTACTCCAATTTCTTTACCATTTTCAAATACCGTACCAAAAAACCAATTGTGAACAATTTTCAAGTCCATACGTCGCCATTGACTTCCTACCCTAGTAATATTTTAAGTTTCATATCGGCTCTTTCAGTATTTTGTATTGTACGTTTGCATTTTTGTATTTGTAATACTTCTTTAGTTTATATTGTTTTTAACTGTTAATTAGATCAAAGAATCTCGAACTTTTTTGTATTGCTATTACAATTATTTTTTTACCAAGAACATTCATCAGGTTGTTTGTCGTCGAATCGATTAAATCGGCACGAGAAAAAGGAGCCACTTTTGTTCACCTCCGTTTTTCTCTGTGTAGTCTTCTTGCATATTTACCCGATCTCTGGACCCTTTTTTTATTAAAATATTTTATTTGTCTATCTTTGAACCTTCGTAATAATGATACTAGTTGATATGACGTAATAATACAAAGTGATTGATTTTTTCTTAAGTACCATAATATTTATTACCTATACCTTATTGGTAGTAGACTTGTTAAAATCGTACCATAGCTTTTAGAGAAAGCAACCAACCCAAATATTATCATGTAGTCTTTATCAAGAGAAAGGGTAAACTCGTTCAGATGAATGATTTTAAAAGATAATACTGATTTTCGCGATATATTAGTAGTTTTACTATACCATTGGAATATTTTTTATTCTTTAAGAATCACCTTGTCTTGTCTGATTTTGGTTTTGGTGCGTTAATTGTGTACTTAAACTTTTAACTCAGTTGTAAATGAACAACGTCAGCGATCTAGCGTTTAGCCGTCAGCTTGTATACATTACATACGTTTGTTGAACTTGCTCTATGTACTTGAAAATTTTTATTTTTAGTTACAAATACAAAACAATGATTACCAGTTAGGTTGTTGTTATAAAACCTCTATTTTATCTTATTTCTTTTAATTTTTACCGATTCCGGGAAGGAACAAAAACAATGATGATCAAGAATGATGAAAGGTGATTTTTATCCTTATACATATATATTATTATGATAATTAGTGTTGTTGCTACTACTATGATATCGCGCAGTGACAAAAAAATGCTGTTAAATAGACATTATTATATTACAACTGCTAAATGATGTTACAACTCTGTACCAATAATCTGCTATATATATATTTGCATATAAACATATTAATTACAAATATACATAAATATATATTATTTTCATGACTACACTATATGTGTTAATATTTGTAAGACTATATTACTGTAACTATAATTCCTCGATTAAAGTTGTTCCTGACGAATAAGAAGATTGAATGGGTTTGCAGCGTAATACAAAGGGGAAGAAGAAGATGATACTAATGTAACTGTAATTGTTACGGAATGTTATTTTAAGATGTTTAAGTTAAGTAATATTTACGGGAAACACACAACCTTTTGTATAATCAATAATAATAATGAAAATAATCGATTATTATTCTGAAAACCAGTACGGTCTCGCCGTTGATAAATGCAAGGGCGAAATAAAGTTTATAAATGAAGCAAATCAGTGTTTAGTGTTTAGAGTGGAATCGATGATTCATTAATGTCATTTGCATCATGCACAAGTCATCATCGGCATTTCATTTTCAATCTTACTTGAATTGAAATGGCCATTTGCGTATGCTGGCATAAATGGCATACGTTACATGTTGCATTTTGCATTATTGAGGAAAGGGTTTTATTAAAGTTGCATAACCAGCTACCTACTTGTATGCAGAGTAATTGAAGAATCAAGCTGCAGCGATGCAGCAAAGATGAGGTGACCGTTTAAAAACCATGCTCATTTCCCTCAACATGTAGAAATTACAGAGACTATCAAATATAAAAGGTGTAGTAGAGGTATCAAATTATGATTGTATCCATAATATGCAGTCATTCAACGCTTCGCTTTCAATAAATCTCTTTAATTTTTTTCACTTGCATTTCGTTTACAATACACAATTGGAGTTTTGGAGCAATACAATTTTTTATAGAAATTACAGTAGGTAATAAATACATGGTTGCGTAAATCATAATACATATTAATCAACAATGCACATCAATATATACAAATCCATTGTTGCGTTTCTGCTTAATGCAAAACTGTCTCCTCACCTCTTGCTCTCAATAATGAGTTCCGACATTGTAAAGCATTTTTGAAGACAAAACAAAGTGGTTTAAAGCATCGTTTTAAAGTTTACATTGTCATTGTTTGACATAGCACAATCGTTACGGATATTACTGTAGGTAAATGCAGTGTATACTATAAGCATTTAAATTTTTAAATATTGCAGCATAATGAATTATAATGATAAAATGTAACAAAATTATACCAAAATGTAATGTAGTAGTAACATGAGTGTATAGTAGCGGTAGTATTAAAAGTACAACAAATATAATTGATAGTAGTCCGCCAAAAACACAATTACAGTATTAACATTAATTAAATGGCATATACTTATATTGAGTAGGAATTAATTAAAAATATGTTATTTTTACTTCATCATATTTACTTTTTAATTGCAACTTTGTTGATCACCACGTCATCATCACTAAGAAAGGAAAGGGCTTAGTTGGCTAAAAATTCTTGTTCCTAGTACTGAAATGTTATAGTTATTAGCTTCATAATATTATCAATGTCATCATGACTGGATTCATTGTATTTGGAAGTGGTATGAAGGTGCAGTCTGTACCAAGAGGCCCAATATTTTACTCATCAAAAGGCCAATTTAAGTTACAGAGGAAAGTTTGACAGCTTACGCTATTTTCTGATAGATACTAAAGCAGACTATTAGTAAATATATCAAAATGTCAATGTCTATAAATGATATTTACTTTTCACAATTTGTCATTTAAGGAAAAACCTTTGGTAGTTCTAACTTCTCTAGTTTTTGGAAGTACCAGTACGGAAATATGACGAGCAAGCAGTTAGTTTACTGTTACAAAGTATATTAGTAGTAGTGAAATATTTAAATAGGCGAAAATCGTACAAAACTTGTCTGGAACACAGTGCAGTGGCAAGAAAGTACTTTGGTTGATGTTACATTGATATCTCTATCAATCAAGACTTAACTTGGCCATTTGTTTTGGCATCTCGTCTACCGATCGCAGATGCCTAATCGGATGACTCATGATAGACATTGGAATTTGGAATGATGAATGACAAGTAGACGTGTTCTTTGTAAAAAAGGAATGCGTGGTTTTTGAAACATTATTATTGTGGTTATCATAAATCGTAAAGATTCTTTCTCGTGTGTAAGTACCTAATTAACAAGCTTCAAACATTTCATGAGATTCTTCACCGTTCTAAAGATTTTTCAATTTATGAACACAGTCGTTTCTTTCAAATCCCCCCAGTAGTGTGCTCCTTTGTTGCTAATTATTATTAGTTTAACAGAAACGAAAAGTTGAATCAATTAGCTGATTAACAGTCAAATCAAATTAGCAGATTCAATACTGATTTTGTCACAGGTATTAGTGATTTTAAATACTTTCAAGATTAATACATATATTCTATTGTACACTCAATAGTTTTTTAAAAGTTGCAAATCTCCCAAAATAATGACTACCCCGTATTTAAAGCTAACAATAGTTACTGGGGCATATTAAGCTTCTTCATTTATCATTGTCATACACAATATGTTCAATATTTAGTATAAATTATTTAACTATAAAAAATTTCATGTATTTGTCATGTCTTTTTGTGTGCTGCTGGATTGATGACGCCTCAGCACAATGAGTTTTTGCAGGAACTAGCCGCTAAAGCTAATCTACTTGGAAGGGACGTATTCGTAGTGATGAACATACGGTGGGTAATTGAAGGATTGAGAGACGAACAAATTGCCCTGTGGAAAATAGCCAGAAGTAAAATGTTTAGATGAATAATTTCATACGGAAGATGATGGCATAATATTCATTAAATAACAATAAACTGATAGATGTGGCTAGTTACCTCTGAATGTGGAAGAAGCTCATGAATGCTGCAGCTAAGCTGAGAAAAGTCTGGCCTTTCCTCCCTGTTCAGCTGCCAGCAATGTGATAGAATTTGATAAAGGACATCTCCCATCATTTCTATTTGGATGGGTCGACCCCCACGAATCACGTGGCGAGAGAGATCCTCCGTCCGCACGTCATGGTAAGGAGTTCCACCTAAAATTTTCAAGCCAGAAATGTATTTTCACCTAAGAATGGTAAAGGTAGTTCCGTCTACGCATTTTTATTGGCATTACCAAGAGCTGCAACCTCCCAAAAGAGAACTCCAAATGCCCAAATATCACAGGGTGGGGTGCAACGGTTTTGGAACTGCTCGACGGCTTTCCATCTTGAGTAGTCCTTTTCCTAATAATGAGTTAATTACAACAACATTTACATAACATAAAACGCTAAAGTAACCAATCGTCTTCAAGTACCAAGTAAAAGAATTTTAGACTCATTTCATTACCCCATCCAAAGGACTATTCTTTAGTATCCCGAATCCCGTCAATTTTGGCACAGTGATATCTCCCATGATTAGCACATTAGTTGTAGTTAAATGACCGTGCATAATCTAAACGAGAAATGAAACGTTTACAAAGTTGTGCTACAGAATTCCAAGGAAATGGATAGAAATATTCAATATTGATATTGGTAATCAACAAGTACCTTGTAGGAATGCAGATGGAACATACCCTCTGCTATGTTCATGGCACATAGAAGAAGCTGATATGGAGTGAAATGTTGCTTTTGTTGATGACTCGGAGAATTTCCACTGTTGCCCCTTGCCTGAAGAAGCAAATGCTTCAACGGAATATTATTCACAGCTCCTTCCACTGCTAAAAATATTTCTCCACCGGTATCAGTAAAGCCCTCCAGACGAACAACATTCACATGCTGGTCCACCCTAACAAGCTCGTCAAGCCATTTAAGAAGCTGATCCATTTCTTCCAAATTATCCATTGCTTGGTTACCATTTTCAGAGAAAACGGTGATGAGGGTGAGAGGTGCCTTAGTGGTCCTCATCTGGGAGAGATACACAGGTGCTCCGAAAGCTCCTCTTGCCACCACTCGGAGTACAGAGTCCTCCTGCTCTGCCCCACCAGGAACATCTAATCCTGTCCTTGGAAGATACTGCACCGGCTTGAGTCTATTTAAGCAACGAGTTTTGATGTCTTCGTCATGAACAAAGCCTGCATGCGTGTATGCACCGTTTTGATGTGCAGCGGCGAGCACAGCAGCGTCAGCAAGACCCTGAAGAAAACTTGTGGAAAATGTTAGGTCTGTGGAGGCAGTTGATGTGGCAAGTTGTTGGCTCGTTTCACTCGGACTTGTGTACTGCTGAAGGGGTCGATTTATAGATGATCTCGTCGATCGACGTCTCCTCTTTGGTCTTTTCTGCATTTTTAATGTGACGTAGAGAGCAATGCATAGAAATAGAATTCCACTGGAGACTCCAATAGAGATCCAAAGAAACATTACCACTGCAGGACTGTCTTCCCCAATTACTTCAATCCGCTCATGTGCACCGCTACCAGCGTGTTCATGGTCGTCTGCTCGCATGAAAGCGTCTGCGTGCTGGTTATGACTGGTGATGGAATAAGCCGACTCGGTGAATCCGTCCATGGAGGAGACTACTCCAAGGGCAGGATGCCAGTGCCCGTTACTAGGCATAGGTCCATTGAAAAAGCCTCCATAATATCCTCCGTTTCCTATTATAAAGTCAGCCGGAAAGTCCTCTGGAGAAAATTCTGCTACTGTATAGTATGGATAGCCTACAGTCAACGACTCATTCCATGTGATAAGACGTTCCTTATTGAAAAATGGCGTCTGATGTTCGTCGATTACAACCAAACGGTACGCGGAAATAGGTCCTTTGGAATTATGAGCTCGTTCCATTGTCACCCTCATTTGACGCTTGTTGTGCCAAACTACCCGAGGTGCAGGTGGTCTGTCAGGTTGGCCTATTTTGGACCACATTACTGCGGACACTGCTCGACCTGTTCCAGCAGCGTTAACGGCAGCTACGGTTACATTGTACTGAGTTGCAGCGGAAAGACCAACCAGATACGTTTGTAGTTTGGAGGAAGCAGAAACTTCCCATGACTGAGGAAGCACTCGTTCGTGGGAGTATGAGAAGAGAGGGTTTGCGCTTATTTTGTATTCAGATAGAGGTCCATTTGTGGCAAGTGGCTTTCGCCAGGAAATACGCAAAGCGTTTTCTGTACGTTGGAGAAGGATGATTTGCTGAGGTGTTGATGGCACTTTGAATCCAGTGTCGTAAACAGTATAGGCCGTGAGGGAACCACATTCCATGGTCGGTTCTTTACTACAATTATAACATCTTCCAGGGCCGTAACGGCCATAACTGGAACCGCACAAGCACTCCAAGCTTTTTTCGAGGGTGGTGGACACTCCAGCGTAACGGAAGGAGTCCAGAAAGCATACTGCGATACATTCCTTAGGACTGTCTGTTAGATGACGATCCGGGGATGAGGGCGAGTACCACAAATCTAAAAGGTCATCCGCCGCAGTAGAAACTGTGGACTCATCTTCTCTAGACTGGGAACCCGCACCACCACCGTTGAAAAGGAAAGGTGGTAATGGTGATTGCGTTGTTGTTGTTGTTGTTGTTGAGGTAGTGCTCGCTAAAAATGAAAGAATACTTTTTGACGTTGTCGTCGATGAGGACGACGCTGTGCTGTTGGTATCATTAGAATTAGTGTCATATTGGAGGAAACTTGGAAGTGTTGATTCATTTTTGCTGGAGATATTGATATTGTTATCCAGTGGAGCTTGTGG
>JAQIXW010001707.1:0-18070 GCA_034700685.1 Willowsia buskii | reverse complement strand
AATATTTCTCCATCAACTTTTCGAAACAAAGAGAAATCTGATAAGATTGATTTTCAAAGGTACTCCATGAGTACACAATTTTCTTTCCCTACTTTTATTTTCTTGTGTAGGTCGTGCTGTTTGGTTTACAATGAAATATTGGAGAAAGACTGGTTCAGAAATAACATTATTTACATTTCTCATGCTCTATCGATATTTACGTCCTTTCAGGTACACTGTAGCAGCATCACGTATGCATTATCGACCTTCACTTCAAAACGAGATACGTTTCCTGGCTGGTCCTGAGCTACAAGAAGTCAGTCAGCTAGTAAGCCTTTTATATGGGTCTACTTCCTCCCACATGAATAAATACACAAGCACGTACCCAAAAAGAAGTCGAATGTTTACAGGATAAGGATGTGAACAACATCTTAGAACAAAATTTCTATTAATAATTGTATAAAGTGGATATTTTTTGTTCAAGATGGATGGATGTGCAACTTAGCAATTTCGAGTTACAATGTGTGGGTAGAATTTTACATGGCAATGGCGAACCAAGTCAATCCATGTGTTTAGCAAAGGCGAAAATTCGGAAAGGTCATTGTTAACTTTTAAAATACGAAAGAAGAGGGATTTTTTTGGAATTAAAGACTACTTTTCAACTGTGATTCTTTTTGTTCAGCTGCTACTTACAAATTATACTAAAAAGCGTGGTATTGTATTTCATCAACATCTACTTACATCTTTCCAAGACCATCGCAATATCGCATTATGTATCAAAAATGTGCAAATGCTGGGAGAAAGTGGAGAGAGGAAGAAAAAAAAGTAATTTTCCCTCATTTGGCTCCCATCTTCTCGGCCACTGCTTCTAATTAAATGTAAATATATATTTTTACACATATACTGTTACACTCATACTTGTTAACTCTGTGGAAGCATGGAAAACAACGTGATATTGATGTTGTATTTTATATGCTTGTTAAGCAATTACACTCACTGTAAATGGAGATGGAGACAGACAAAGTGAAAATTAAAACTTTCAGACTCAAGATAACTAGGTACATATAATGAACTATGAACTAAAGGCTTATTTGATAGGTTGTCTCTAACTTGTATAATGAACAAAGAAAGAGGCAGAATCCTCCTTAAATTAAAAATACCTACATGTTAGGGGCTGTTCTGTAGAAATTAATGCTTTTTAAGTTGCTGTAGTATAAAGTTCCTGTAAAGGTTTTAACTAAAGTTTCACGGTACTTTTTTATTACTTTAAAAATTCATTTGATATTGGCAATTCTTCACTTTCTAAATTTCCTGTCCTTTTGTTGTAATTATAGCTCGTTTCATGTAATTTGTTGAAATTTACTTCACATAATTGAAAACTTCCTGGAATCACCATAATGAAAAAATATCCTGAGCTTTTTCGTGTTGATTGTAACAAAGACTTTCTAAAACGATAATGACATCATGCCAACCTTGTAAGAAAATATATGGCACATTCTTATCTATGTGAAGAGATATCAAAGTTAAATCTAAATTTACAATGGCTAAAACATACACACATAAATCTCCACAGGTGACTTACTGGAAAACAATAGTTGGTTGTAACTGAGGTTTAAACTCATCAACGTTTATACAACGTCATACAGAGAATAAAATACCTAAAAAGAAGTATTGGTTTTAATGAACCATTTGGAAGCCTTAAAACACAATGTCATAATTTTCATATGTGGTCCATATCACGATTTAGCAAATATCCATGGAAATTCAACAAAAACCACTACAGTTAAATCATCGAATTAAAGTAGCGAAATATTTTATTTATGAGATAATTAGACAAGAAAAATCTCACGTCTATTTCTAGCCTCACACTGTATCATTATATCCTTCTTTATATTTAGTCTTCATCTTCCTTCAAAATTCTGTGGTCATTTCATTGGCATCGCCTTATTCATCACCCTAAAATGCCGGATTCATCACCTTATTTTGACGGTTTTAGCTCTTAAGTTTGAAAAATAGCAAAAAGGTGATGAATCCGGTAAATTAGGGTGATAAATCCGGTGTTAAAAAAGTTGCATGTAAATGATGCATCGGGTAATTTATGCATACCTACTCATGTTTATGGAGTTAGTGCATACCATCACGGTTTGTGTTTCATTTACTCTCATTTGAGAAGAGTTTGTTAAAGTTTGCATCCCACTTTAAGCATATTCATGTTGATGTCACTTACAAATTAGTGCAGGCAGGCAAAAATCTTTGCAAGCATTGCATTGGAATTGCAGTATCACGAGACATGTGCACACTACCTCAAGAATCCCGCAGTGGTGGTCTAAATGCTAAACGTGCACGCGGTCGGCCCAAAAATGTTTCCAAGGCTTTTCAATATGAATAATATGAATAAGTATTTGTGTATTTGATTTTCAATTATAAATTGACTTTCTTGAGATTAACATGAAACGTTTTTAACACCGGATTTATCACCCTAATTTAGCGGATTCATCACCTTTTTGCTATTTTTCAAACTTAAGAGCTAAAACCGTCAAAATAAGGTGACGAATCCGGCATTTTAGGGGGATGAAAACGTTTATCCCTATTTTTTATTGTAGGTTGAATAACGGGATAAACGTACTCGACAGTACAAAGATGGTGAACAATGGTCGAGATGTAAACAGCGAAGCCTAATAATGCCTAGTTCATTCTGTTCCAAAAAATTATCAATAAGTTGGGCAGTCAAGCAGTGTTCTTAAGTAATGTAAAAATTCATTATGATATTGGCACAAAAACTGCTGACGGCACACTTACCAGGTGGCCAGACCAAGGCATTTTCTTGTCGAGAAAAGAAATTAAAATAATTTTAAACAAAATTGTATTTTCAATGGAAATCCTTCCCACAAAAGCATTCAATTTTTTTTCATCTGAAGAACAAAATTATGGTTGAAGAATGTATTGAACGTAGTGTAGATGTTCACTGCCTTCAGAAGAAGACATTTCCTTCTATTCATCTTCTTGAATCTTTCATACTACAAGGAGAAAAAGGACGCCTACAGAAATTACTTACACAACAGATACAACCTAATTATTATGCAAAGTTTCACTACTATTTCATTCACTGTGATTGTGAAATAAAATAGCGTAATGAGTGGCCTACAAAGCAAAAGGAAAGCAGGTGAAAAATTGTTAGTCTTTTCGCTGAAGCATTCCAGCTACCAACTTTTTCCTCAACAACAATTAAAACTCGTTACGAAAAATAGTTTCAAGCTAATGAAGTCATCAAGAAACTTTTTTCCATTGTGATACGATGCAAACTATGTACAATACAATAGACGAGTTAGTTGTGAGCTATATTTTGCGCTTGTCAGACAATCAGTATGATGATGTAAAAGGAAGCTCATGAATTTTAAGATATTTTGACTCTTTGCATCAAGCACTAATTTGCAAATTTTAATGGACAGCTTTGTACACACAGAAATTCCCACTTTCAGCATTCAACGACAGAATTTTAAGATTTTCCTATGAAGATGGAATCAAATTCCAGCATAGAGATGCCCGATATGTTTGACTATAATTCCAATATCAAGGCAGCATTTTGTAGTTATGTCGTGGTAGTACATGAATCCATGCATTAACACCCAACATACTGAAAGTAGCGTAGTTTTTTAAGGGACGATAGCAATAATGATCATCATGACTTATAAACTGATATGACATATATTTCTACCTACATTGGTATCATATCAAACATTCTTTGTTTTATTGTATAAAAATATTCCATATGCAAACATGTGTGCAAAAACTTTGATAATACCTGTAAGGAAATTATTTGCCAGTATTAGCACGTGCCTCTATGGACAAATTAATTGGTAGAAATATTAAAGCATTTTTTAAAGGTGATTCCCGTGAATGGAATGTATACATGTTAAACAGCACATATTTTTGCAATGTGCACAGTTTTTATTTGATTAGTAGTACGTGCATTGCATTTTTGCATTGATTTTATCTATAGATATTTGTTTACACGGTCATCAATATATCTCGTGTCAGAAAATGTTACGAAACTCTGCCAGTTATCCTCCATTTCGTTGCTTTTCAGTTTGATGTTGACGATTGAAATAAGTCGGTCGTGTTGGTGCATACAATGGGAGCAGGGAGCAGCACTATATTAACTTTCTAGATAGAATAATGTTATCACTGACATCGCGTCTCTTTCTTTGTCCCTGCAATCCCGCAGTTGTGCACATCTGCACAGGTACATATTTTACATACATGACATACTTAACATACGCCTATGTTACATCCGAATGTTAAGGTGATCGCGTTTCCGACTTCTGACAAGAACACCAGGAAGCTTTTACCTCGTTTTCACTTTTCGGATTTCCAAGTAAGACAGATTTCAACACATCACATACATCATATACGATTTTATCGACATAAAGATAGCAATGCTATGCTAACACTGCCGAAGAAATTCTAGGTTTGTATTATGCATACATACCTAGTTATTATTTTACGGTCATTGCCATTTGAATATTAAATGTAGGAATTGTATGAACGTTTGGCTGACTTTCCTTAAAAATTAATCAGTTCATGTGGTTAGGAGTTGTTTCTCAAGGAGTTAATTATAAAGTCAACCTTTGGCAGTGACAACTAAATTTTCCTTTGATGATTCATTTGAATCATTTGATTAATCTGCTTTCAATATTAATTTTGGTCTCATATATTAGTGTATATGTATACTACGTACATATCGTTCTTTTATCTGTAGTGTTAGGGTTGTTTTTCTCAATGTCAGACATTTAATATTTAAATATCCTTACCAATTATTACGAAACGTTAATAGTATGCAGCAATGAGAAAGTTGCATAAAAAAATAAAAATAATTATTCTGCAGTGTATGTTTCATAATTGTAGAAGTTCTTGGAACACTACGGTAGGTAACTACGGATGAGCATTTTCATCTTTGCCAATTGTACCAAATAATTAGAGATAGAATTTGCTTATGCAAGATTTTAGCAAATTGGAGCATGCATTTTATAATAGGGAAAGCTGCTTACCGTTTCAAAACCAGCATCCGACCCGAAGCTACCATCCTTTTGCTTTCAAAAAATAAATTGGACCTTATTGCGCAAGAAGAAAAGGTTGAAATAACGATGCCAATTATTTTCTTAAAAGGCGAAAGTCAATTTTCAAGAAAGGGAAATACATAGGTTATTGCATGTGTCTTTTGAAAGCGGAAAAAACGGACGATAGAGCATGCTGCGGAGCAAATGGAGACACATATTTGATGTACTGTGACATTATTATTATTATTATCATCATATTCAAGACGACAAATATCCCACCTCTTTTCACACAAAGCTCACAAGTAGTCAACAAAATCCAATTTCGTTATTATTACTCCAAGTCTACTTCTGAATTTTACCGACAGGAAAAGGCAATTTTGAATAGAAGCAGTTGTTACTTATTTTGCAGCCTTCCTTATTTTACGGCGATATAAGCTGGTATCGACTGCTGATGTGTGCATGCTTTCTTTTCTATCATGATGGCAATGGTGCTCATTTTTTTTATTTCCAAAACTTCCAATTCCCTGTTTTTCTCTTGTCATACATATATCCACTTATTACATTCATATTAGATCCGAAGTACTGAAGCAAAATCATTATGTTGTCGACGATGTTGTGATGATGATACATCAAAAAGTTCCAAGCAAAAAAAGCATACCTAATAATATACATAATACTATAATATGCAGCAGCATACTACTATCTCCATGTTCCATCTTACCATGCATCTACGAATACAGTAAAAACGGAAATCATTGATAATTCAATTTTTTCCCTTCTTAGTAAAATTTTCTCCTTTGGGCGAATTTTACTTACCCTTAGCAGGAGAAACTCGGAAACTGAACAGCAGAGCATAAAGCACATCCCAATGAAAGGAATTGAGTTTTCACGAGGCAACTGAAGGGTTGTGTGTGAAGTATAGGGAGATATGAAGCAATAGACGACGAGCAGTGCAAAGGACGAAAGCAAATGGATGAAAATCCGGCCCTTCTCCATCCTAACAACTCTATTTTTACTCCATTTCCTGTTCCATAAGCAAAGGCAATTGCTTTCCTTGTCTCTTATCATCATCTTCCTTGCTCTTCTCTTGTTCTCCGTTTTCTTTTTCGTCTTCATCATCATCGAAAATATCGTCGTAGGTATCCAATCTGATTTTAAGTGCGTATCTAAAACTACTTTACTTAAATTTATCTCTTTTCTGTATGATTTTCCTCCCTTGGCTTACTTGCTTTCACTTAACAGTTGATTGGAAAATGGAAAGATGCATGCATCATGCATACCTACTGAGGTCTATGATATATTCATTCAAAACGAAGATTGTTAATTGTCGTAGAATTTTATTCCGTTACCGTTGTCTTCTATAGTTTTAAGTCCGAAAATCTGTTCTCTTTGTCGTTGATGCATATATGCAGCAACCGTATTGCATACAAGAGTGACTGTTGGGTTTTTTATTTTCTTTCCAAATACTTGCATTCTTATGCCATTTCAGCTTGCCTTGATAGTTGATTACATGTGCATACATGACTTTCATGTGTAATGGATCAAATTGTTATAAAAACATTGTACATTCATAATTATGGTATATAAGTTTTGATTGAAACTTTCTGAATGTTTCAATTAATCCCAAAAAAAGTACCTGCTTATGCCTTTAGATTTGTATTTATTCATTACTCAAGAACAAATATGATGAAATGATAGCGATCTTCCACGAAATGACGAAACATGGAAGTTGACTAGAAATAAATCACAACACCAGTTCATTCTCAATGTTATATTTTTCAGTCTCCTGTGTTTATGGAAGGTTGGTTGCTTGCGTAAGAAATCGTATTACATAAAAATGTGAAAACGAACAATAGTTGTTCTATTCTGTTCACGTGAATAATAGAAGTATAGATTTTTACAGGATATATCATGTGTATCAATACCAAGAACTGTTTGCATATATGTTAACAAAGCAAGGATAGTTAAGCTGAAAACATTCATTTAAAACATGTTAATTTGCCTTTCTTCTTTCATAAGCGGGATTTTATGCTAAAAAATTACAATGATCATAATTACTATAATGCCGGAAAATTACAAAGCAGTGATGAGCTCTTGGAAAATATTTTTTAAATAATAGATGACAGATTTTTCCTTCGTGTTGTATATTGTATAAAGATTGATTAGCAAACAACATTGAAGCAACATAAAGAATCTGATAGTAGATGGAAAATCAAAAGTACAGAGTATTTGTTGAATGCACAATGGGATTTCAGAAAATTACAGCATTGTTATCTCACCCAGTTGATAGAGATTTTTGGAAAACATTTTTCTATCCAAATATCCTGAAACAGACTACAGAATACAGAAATAGTATCAGCATTGTTTAAAAGTTGAAAGGATCACAAAATGTATGAGTCCTGTACTGTAAAAAATTTGGTAAGTGTAGGGTGGGCGGGACGTATCTAATTATGTTTTCCTTACCAAAACAATTACTGCGAAAGGTCATTATTTGGTACGAATTTCTAGAAAGATTCGCAAAATATAAAGCGCCATTGCGTGGGAAGTATGCATTCACAAATTCACTGTAAGGAGTAAAAGTATTATTCTATATTAGGTATAAATGCTCAAGCTGTTTTTAGATGAACTTGAGACACTATATATGAAGTACTATTTATGTGTGTACCAAGTTCAGCATCCATCATGTAGAACTGTCTCCCTCGTAATACCTACAGGCAAATGTGAAGATACACTTTTATCGTAACTTTAGAAGTTAACTGGTGAGAGAAGGCCATAAAAGGTGAGCTGATATATTTTTATTTTACCTGCTGATTCAATCAATAGTTCCAATGAAACTATAATATGAGGAAAGGAATTTGTCCCAGATGTACTTTTCTTCAAAGCAATTTTGAAATGTTGGCAAGTAGAACAAGCAAAGAAAAACAATTTCTTCAATAGAGAAAAAACAGATCGCCGAGATCGTATAGATGTGAAAATTGTTGTGTATAGTGTTAGTATACATAGTGAGGTCTTACAGCGTGTGCTATGTGTTTTATATTTTATGATTCATGATACTTTCCTTTTAGATTGTGCCACTCTTGTTGGGATTTTGTAAGTGGCAAAAATTTTATACGTACCTGTACAAATAGCGACATAAAGAAGAAGAAAGGAAACATGAAGCGAAAGTACTGCGTTTGTGAGAAAATGGAAGCTGAGAAGCCAATATCCACATCCATCCGCACCGTCGGCCTAGAGATCGTTCCGCCGCGCTAGAGCACTTCTTTAGTAGGTATTCCTCCATTTGCATCTTGCAACCCCTTTCACTTGACCTGTAAGTTTAAACCTATGCATATGCTCCTTGTGTACTCTATATTATAGGGAACTGTACCATAGTTGACTTTTAAAATATTGTTAATGCTCGAGAAATACAAATAGTCCCAGTGGGACGTAGTAAAAGGCATTTCCCTTTTCACTTTGAACAGTTCAGCATGAGTTTTTTAACTTATCGCAAAGCTGAAATGGGCAATTTCACCCTGTTTATGACAGAGGCTGTTGTGTTCCGAATGAGAATGCATGAAATCTATGAGTCACGATTTTGTGTGACATGAATACTTCTTAGGTCAAGCAGATTCTGCACTCACTTACTCTGTTTATCTTTCTTCATGTAAATATATATATTCTATTATTCGCAAAAATGATCCTAGATGCAAGATATATAAAAAATTACTTACCTGTGGCCAGGTTGGGTTATAAAACGAAAAGTATATTACGCATGCATCTTTTAAAAGGCTAATTTTCGCTGTTTGCGAATCAGACCAATTATTGGTGAAACATGCTATATTTTGGAACAAAGTTTTACTTGATTTAAATCAATACTGGACATTGATAACAACCACATATTGGACATTTATTAATTCTTATCGTATAATATGCAGACAATAAGATATACGCATAATATATTATATACAAATTATGTGCACATGCATTTACAGAAGTACAATAATGGTCGAATTTTCTTCAGTATGTCATTCAAAAATTGCAATTCACAAAATACAATAAAAAAGATAAGTTGGTGAAAGCAAAAGTTTGCACGTGTTAACAGTAACGTTTTTTAGTTCTTTACCATTCAAATTTTTCATTTTAGTTAAAAGATACGCATATTATTTGTAAAATTTCATACATTTATTTCCTTGTATCAGGTATTTGCAGTTTTAATAAATGATTTAAATTTGAAGTAAACTTTTTTATTTATACTACATACAACATAATTACTTGTAATATTCAACAGCTCCCACGTCATTATACGTTACAACTTGTGTAATTTAATATACCTTGAAAGGAGCGTAGTATATAGATATAGAATATTACCTAGCTGTTGTAACATTAAACAAGATTGAATATTTTTGGTATGCATTAACATTTTTGCATTATGTTTCAACAAGTTTTTAGCAGCAACTACTGTTTAAGTATTTGTTGAGGTGCAGTTAGGTAAAGGATAGATAACATCAATTGTTTTACATTTAAAAGAAGTTTTTACTTGGATTGCATATAACATTAGTAGGACTCTAAACTTCCGAAATTACATCCTAATTATTAATTAATTAATTATAATCATAATATGGATCATGAACTGGAAGATTAAATATAACTTATTTATCCCATTAATATTACATAAATATATTGAAGGATTGTTAAACAACAATTATATTAAATGCAGAGTTTTATTAGTACGATAAGCATTAATTGAAAATAGAGATATACATACATTTACGCTCATTAACTATAATGATAGTGTATGACTCACAATTTACATAATGAACGCGCTTAAAACACTTGTTACGTTCCACAGACATGGTTTACATGCACCTTCCCTCTGATACCGCTGAGCCTTTCCCCACATACAAGCATATTCTCAAAGATGGTTAACCGGTAATAGTGAAAGTTTCAGCAAGAAAGATGATGATAGACTTTCACCGATTTCGGTTGATGCCTATCTAAGCGAATTGTATAAGTAGTAACATTTCCCCTGTGTTTCCGAGACATACACACATTTCACAAACACATTTTAAGCTACGGTGATCATTACCGGCAGTCGTGTCCGTGTCATTAAGTAATTAATATCTATATACACTTGAATGATATAAATATAATCAGTAGGTGCTCTCAAACCTAAGATTGGTATAACAGTAGGATTTACAGAATCTGTATCACTACGCATTATACAAAAAAAAAACTTTCAAAAAACTACATAGTGTGACAATGGTATTCTTAAGTTGCATTTGTAGATCATGCACTGGTACTGCATAAAATTTTTCATGAACAAATGTCCACCGTTGTAATTTTGTAATTAGTAAAAAATCCAAAATATTTATTTATCCAATTTGTTCTGTACAATACACCTAGATTATATAGTTTCTGTCACGCATTAAATTTCCGCGTAGTTATATAATTTCAGGTTAATTCACAAGCTCGTTTATTGTACAAACATTAATTCTGACTGACATCATCAAATAATGTCTACACCGTACATTGAGATCTGTCTGGATCGACCACAGATTAGAACCAGTTTATTATGTCATATACATCAACTTTTTATGTTGTTTGAAACGCATGCAATAGCAATAAATATCGAAGTAAAAAATTCTTTGATTAGTTCAATGTTTTCAAGGAATTATTTTTTGTAACAGTAAGAGTAAAAGAGTGGCTTTCTAGAGGATGACATGTAGTGAACGAAATTAAGCACATAACTTATCGATCGTGCAGTGTCATGAGAAATAAGGAAGATTACATTCGGCAATCGACCTTTCTCAATATATATTGCAAAGCTATACTAGAATTGAGTGAGGAAAGTCTGTAGGATGAAAACCAGTGACAAGCAACGGTATCAATCACTCATCAAATTTGAGATGCTTAAAAATACAATGAGAACCTACTAAACATAATATACAATGGACATCGCAGATAAAAATACTTAATTAAATACGCTCAGAATAGTTCTCGTATGTAATCTATGACCTATGTGACCCTATTTAATACCGGGCTAGTTTTAATCTGTAATTTCTACATATTATTTGAGGAAAGTTAAAGGTATACACATCTATTTCAACCAGGATTACATTACCAAGCTTACTTTACAAAATTTTACTTTATTGATAAACATTGTTTTACAACAATCTGCATACATTTTTCTACTATAAGTCTCAAGATAAGTTTTATTGATACTCATCCAAAGATTAGATACTCATATACCTAGTTTCATTAAAATTAATGCCTATCCATATCGGAACAAATCTTAATACCATAAAATGCAAACATCGACTGACTCTCTGCAAAATTATTTACTGTCCCGATTTCATCACTAGATCCGATCAGAAACTACTTTCACTTGATAATAAATCTACATACAATTGGATACATAAATACTAATTACTTTTAATTGTGTCAATTTTGATTTATCATTCTGATCACTTTAACGTATTATAAACATATTTAACCTCCATATAAATGCCTCAATTAGTGAGTAGTAAAGCGCATTTGGCATGATACCTAACTTAACTTCTTGAAATGCGTATATTTGCCCAATGGGTAAAGAGACCGAAATATTTGTGAGTTTTAAAAATCTCCTGTTTGCTTTGGACGGGAACATATTTCCATTTACGGTTATCAGCACCAGAATTACAAGTAGTTTGTATTAACATGTCCCTGTATGCCTCATCAAGAATTATGAATGTGACTTATAATACACGGATACTTATATTATTAACTACTGAGTTACGAGTAGGAGTATACGTAACTATATATGTACTTTATTGTATAATATAATATTATTAACATTGATAAACGTACAAATAATGAGGAATCGTGATAGAAAATATCTGAATTAATGTACTTTTTATAGGTATGCATATATGCTCTGCGGACAGGTACCTGCTGCAAATTAATGCACCTCATTTGCAGAAGTAAGAACCATCAAGCAACGGAAAATTTCACCAATGTCTATTCTATATAAACTGAAAAAGTGAACTAGATAATTTAAAGTTACATCCATACTGCTCATTTTACATCTGTGCAAATTCTAACAAATAGGGTTTAATGAAAGTTACAACACTCTACATATGTACATAAGTGTGTGATCTTTAATGAAGATCGTCAGAATAATTACCGGTCAACCCTGTAAACATATCTTGTATGCTTGCTTCGTAAAAATAATTTTGTTATATACAAAGATCACAACCTAGACTCCGAGCCAATGTGCTGTGCTGATTACAGTACATAATATATCCATGCTTTTATTACAAACGTATGCTAAATATTATTTATTCGACAAAAGTATGTATATATTTATATTCAATTATGAGCTAATAGTTATATCAGAAGCAGAGAGAAATTAATGATGATTGATTTGTGATTATTTTTACTCTCATAGGATGCGTTTTGTGATGATAATAATTGCCGTGATGCAAGCATATATACTACCTAAAAATCTGTGATGCTAAAATGTTTTCACCATCAAGTAAACTTGAAGAGTCATTAAAATATAATGATTCGATTTTTACCTTTACTCTTCCTGCGTATAAAGTAGCTTCAAAGTGACGGTGCTTACAGAGCATGGTGAAAGTTAGATATTCAGATATTGCAACTAAGAATTTGCGTCGCAGAAAAAAGAAATGCATTTTCTAAACTCGGTTAGCCCTCATAAAAATAACAGGAAATTGAATTTGCAAAAGTAATTGAAGAGCAAATGTGATCCATTCTATGCTCAGATGATGAATCGCTTTGTTTCATGGACCTATATGCACAAACAAGAGCACGATAATATTACCGATTGCTGGTATTACTTCTAAAAATACAAACAAAATCAAAGGTTAGAGAATTGTTTTCTTTTTGTGATTGAATTTGCTCACAAGCTCTGGTAGGGTGCAACACGATGGACCGACAGGAAGACCAAAGGAAAAAGGTTGAATCAAGATGAAAGTAAATAATGGTCTCATGGTCATATGGAAAAGCAAACTCAATTGATTCAAGTAGAAATCACTTTTCTTCTCTGTGCTTAATGGTGTCTTGGCACTAGCACAATACATCAATGCATTATGCGAATATTCCTCTCTCCACTCCACTCACGTTCATATTCGTTTATTTGATCATCATTATTGAGTTTTGAAGTGTGCTGTCGAACGGAAACTGGAGGCTTCATACACTACTCTGATGTATAAACAAGGTTTTTTTCCTCATCTCTATTTTTGTTTCATCGGAAAACAATGCATGACATATTCAAAGCGGAGATGCTAGATAACTCGAACAATATCCACTGCTATGATAGAAATGATACAACAGGGCATCCTTCAGCTTGTTTGACGCTTCCATCTCTTCTACAATAATGATTGTGATTGTACTAGAGTTGAGCTCGGATTGCACATAAAGAGAAGTGGAAATGTTGCTAGTAGCTAGTGTACTAATAATATTTCATTTTTGCTGTGTACATACATATATAAAAACACTAGATCATTATCATTAAAAGACCTTTCACTGAGTTGGGGAAAGGAGAAGATCATCTCATTGATACTGCTTGTAGTAGTAGTGGTGAAAGTACTGTATGTATGTACAAGTACATGATATCTTTCTGTTCATGATGATCCTCAACTGAGCGAGTGGTAAAAGTGGATAAGAAAATGCTTGGTAGCGAGTGAGATGTGTACATTTTGTACATACATATATATCGCTAACATTGAATGAGAGCATTGCCAACAGGATGCGATGATCGGGAAGAAAGTGTGCAGAGTGCACACACACTCATAAATTTCATATAAAAGGGAGTAAATATTATCTTTATACAGTTTTCTTTTATTATTTGCTTAAAGAAATGGAACAAAATTTTTGCTGACCGGTTTTTTCTCCTTTCCTTTTCATCTTATGTGATTGCCTAAAGGGACTCATTACTTGAATTCATGATGATGAGTCGCTTTCACTATTCACTACTGTTTACCTTTCCCTAGAACAATAGCACGTTTCACATTTCGAGTACTATATAACAATCGTATCTAACTGGTTGACGTAATAGAAAATATGAGAATACATGAACAGAAAAAATAAAATAAGGGATTTCCTGTTTTCTTCGATATGTGAGCACTATGAATTTTCTGTGAAATCATGGAAAACCAAGGTGTTCCCTGATGAGATGCTCTGATGAAGAGAAGCCATACGGTGATATATTTCGCCGTATACCAAATTTTTTTTTTGGCTTTTGCATTTTAGTAGATCTCTCATATTTCATACGAATAACTGACGACGACGAAACTGATGGGACGGGAAAGAATGAAGTGTTCTCCTAATAAAGGTTACATCTGAGACTTGACTAAGAAAATATATATGCATATACTTCTTGTGAGAATGTAATAGAATTTGGCGAAGAAGCTCTTATCGGTTATACAATTCTTTTATTCCAAAGTAATTAATTTTAAAAATATCAAGGGATCGATGCAAGAGCAAAATTAAGAAACATTTCTGAATAGGTGAGCTTTCAGCTTGAGCTATTGATCAACTGATTATTAGGAAAGTCTATTCATCATGCTTATTGTGTCACCTTGAATAGAAATACGGCTGGAACAGAGACAAGACTGGCAGATGGAAATCTTATAACTCTGTCTGTATTGAAACGTATTTTTAATGAAAGAGAAAGAACTTTCCTTTAGTTCCTGATTTTGGACAAAATAACACGAGTTATGTATGTGATGTATTTGGTATGGAACTAGCTGAATCTGAAGTTTCTCCATTAAAGTAGAAAATCAGCACGAGGTTGACACAAAGTAGTCTTTATTTTGTGCTAGTTCATGTGCTTTCTAGTACAGTTTCTTACTGTATGATGTAGAAACAACCGCAGCAGTAACAATATTATTTTCTTTCCTATAAAGTATCTCAACATCAAACGAAAAACCACAATAGTTCAACTGGTTTTTTTTGTTCATGGACCAGTTTTTAAATTGAATCTCGGTAAAGTTAAGCCAAGTTAACTCAAGTCGTTTTTATTGTGCGACACAAAAGAAGTGAAACGACGACAACTTATACACACGTTGAATTCAATGTGTTGAAGCATTAAGGTTTCACGGTTTCCGTTTCAGGAGTTCCTATGCATGTGCTTCTCATTGTCAGTGTGTTTACGTGGAATATCTATAAAACTATAATATTATCTAAGATAAGTCGATATACGCTTATGTGTCTAAAAATGAATGTGGTGGTGGTTCCAAGAAAAGCTTTCTTTTGTCCAATGGTTTAACATTTCCGATTTTCCCTTTAATGCTCACCCACTCACGTAAAAACATTACATGGGTATTTCTCTGTTCCGTTTGCCTGTGTACTATACGGAGCACTTTAAAAAGGTACCACCATATAAAAACATTTCACAGGAGGAGTGTGTATACTCAAAGGATTCCCAAATGTTTCGGCTTTTCTTTCAATCTCTCTTTTTATATATTTTTCTCTTTCCATCAAAGGATTTTTTTTTGTATTTTTATAGCTGAAAGGACGAACTTGAAGGAATGAACAGGGAATAAGACTTTATGAGAGGCCGAGCCAGAGACAAAATACATATTATACAAGTTATTCAATGAAGCACGCATACAAGAGCCGACTGAAAGTGCTAAAATGTCTACAAGTAAACGCCTTTGAACATTACTCTTACTTTTGCACTAGCTTGATCATCCATCTAGGTAAGTTTAGTCACGCTTCATGTTTCAGCTCAGTGAGCAACACACACTCTTTATGGAAGTATGTACGAAATACTTTAAACCAAAACCTTTTGTTTTATTTCCAAAGGTTCCAGTCTCTTGTACAAATCTCACAATCGAAATAAAACAAAGTGAGATATACGTGATAGGTAGTGTGCTGACAATAAACTAATTCCTACATTTTTCTTTGATTAAACCTTATTTTAAATTGTTTTGGGATGAAACCATAAGCCTATAAATACTCATTGCATGATTGCAATTGCAATACATACATTGAAACATCATCATGCATGAGTTCCTATCATTATCTACGCACTAGAGCAATAATTCTCCTATATTTGTAATTTGTAATGCTCATAGATATACCACAATATTATGAAAAGTTAAACTTTAAAGATTTCAGTATTAGTGACGGGACGGTTTTGTTTGGGACTGCATGGCTGGTTGGACCCCGATTAATAACTTAAATGTGCAAATTTCCCCCATCAACAATAGGTCCATGGAGTAAGTTTTCCCCTTGCCCGTTTGAATCATTAATTAAGTTACCTTGAATTCCGTTTCCCGCGTAAGAAATCAGTGATACGCCAGACCTTGTATTTTTGTTCCTTTCACCAGGTTGTCGTGCTTCAGAAAGAATGATGACATCAGCAGGTATCTGCTCCTTAGGCATCGCAGTATAATCTCCATCTCTCAGAACCAGAGCACTGCATGATCCGCGACGATGCTCTCTCATGCCGCAGTCGTGGTGATCTGCGTGAGAGCATTCTTCATTGTCCCCGTGCTCTTCCTCATCCGATTCATCATCATCCTCATCCACGACTTCCTCCAATTCATCTTCATCCTCATCCACTACTTCCTCCAACTCATCTTCATCCTCTTCCTCATCATCTGTCTCTTCCGGGTAGAGATCCTCAGCCGTGATCCCAGCTTCATTATCCAGGGGGGCTGATGGACAAAAAAGATGGCCCTCGTGAATTTTCTCTTCGCCATGATGATCAATCCCGTTTTCAGAACAAGCCATTGTGTTAATGGTAGTAGGTGTGCCACAGATCACACAGTTTGATTCTTTCTTCACCCCAGAAGGTGCTGCTGCTGCTGTTTGTGTGATAACGATAAGATTCCCATTGTCCATTTCCATCCGTTTTATTTTTGCTCTTATTTTCACAGCCTTAATCCCTTTGTACACGAGGTTTCCATTACCCTTTTCTCCTGAGGTGGCGGTAGTGGTGTTTTGATTTTTTCCAGCACTGCTACTCGCTTTTTCTGCTGATGCTTCAGGAGTGATAAACAGCCCCTTTAGTTTTTTCAAACATTTGTCAGCGATAAGTGGGGGCCGCTTTCGTCCTCGTATGATTTCACAAACTCGTGCAATCAGTCCTTTCTTTTTGCCACCATCCTGTTTATAAATCTCAGAGCTGAGAGTCGCAACCAGTAAAATCGTTATGGGCTTGTAAACGCCATAAACTACCCCAAACCAAATAGATGCAGAGGTTTTCTCCGGTTGAAAACTTGTGTTGATCCAATCATCCACCATGAAATGGAGAAGAGATGTGAGGATGTTGAAAATCCCCCAAATATTCAAGGCAGTTTTGTCCTCCTGTGTGCAAGTAAACATGAAAGGAGATCAAAACAAGTCCATAAAACGGAAAGGAAACAAAAAAAAGAGAGAAAAGCTTTACGGTATCAGTGTGTTGGTGTCTATGTACATGTGCATTATTTACTTATGTATAGTGGAGAAATGTTCTGAAAATGACTCGCTCTCACAGCATCACAACAAAAGCAAAATGATGCAAAGAAAGCGGAGAGAAAGCGTATAGCTTAGCACACGCATAAAGCAGTATGTGTTTACGGCAGTAGGAATATTGGAAAACGAGCGATCGAATTGTTCTGTCCTCAAGGCATCACTAGAAAAAAAGCACCTTCAGGTATTCAGTTCCATTCCCTGACGTGTGCATCAACGACGGTAAGCTTAGCTTTATTATCTCTTTGTGTATCTTGCATCATTATTTTTTCAGTGTTTGCCGAAACTTCATCGTTAGCCAGTCAGCCATAGAATTTCGCACTACAGGACACAGAGAACGGATATATTTAGTTGTGATAAAAATTATGATACCTGGAATTTAGTAACTTTTTTATATTAACGTGGGGGCTTCCATAATATGCGTTGTTTATTATTATGACTATCTGTAACGTTCTACGCAGAACTGTTGGTAAAGGTTTTTATCAAAATTAATCGAGGAAACTTTTCGCTTTTATATTCTTAAATAGAACTCTAAGCATAGTACCATCAATTTTCTGCTGAAACCCCTTCGAATACAAAATATTTTATTTCCT
>JAQIXW010001706.1:0-18073 GCA_034700685.1 Willowsia buskii | reverse complement strand
ACTAAAAAAATAATGATATCGTTTTACTCAAGAAGGAAATGGTTGGGCTACTTGGAAAAGTTGATTGACAAGCGTGAACGAAGTGCAAGGTTTGGAGGGAAAATTCTGCGTGATGAATATAAATAATATTTGTTGCATAATATATAATGTGTTCCAAGTCATGATTTGAACATTTTAGAAGAATCAATAAAATTCGCAAATCAAAAAAATGTTGCTTTGAAACTTGATAATATTTTCTTTTAATAAAAACCTATTAGAAAGTGTGGATATACACAATACGAGTAAGTACAAAAACATACAAAAATCACATTTTACGATCATATCACAATTTTAGAATTTGTAGTCAGAGAGAGTGGTTAATTAGTATCCGTTTGAGCGGATGACGACTTGTTGGGGCTCAACTCGGACGACTGCGGGGGCGGCATAGGAAGAACGGATTTCTGGGGCAGCATAGGAGGAAGTACGGATCACTGCTGGTGCGGCATACGAGTTGGAGCGGACGACGAGGGCAGGGGAATCGTAACTGCTGTAAGAACTGAGCTCTGGGGAGGCAGCAGCCTTGGCAGCGGCTTCACGGAAGAGGGCGAAATGTTCCTGCTCAGCTTGGAGGACCTCCGGGGTCTTTTCTACTGGAGCTGGGGCAATTGGCAAATGGGCACCCTCGGCACGGAAACCGTTCTCATCAGCGACGTAGTTGAGGGAGATTGGGAGTCCTTCGGGTGAGGTGTAGCTGAGGCTTCCTGATTTCTGGAGGGTGGTGTCAGTCTGGACCTGGCGACCCTGCTCATCTACGTAGGTGGATGGGCGGGCGAGGGCCTGGGTGTTGTCAACGACGGAGATGCCGTTTCCGGTGGAGTAGCTCAAGTCATTCTCGAGGGATCCACGGATGTTCTGGCTGAAGCTGGTGATGGGGATCTGCTTGACCAGGAGGGTGGAGCCGTAGCTGTTGTCAGCGTAGCTGAGGGAGGGAGCAGCGCGGACGAGGGTGGCTCCATAGCTGCCGTAGCTGGCGGCGGAGGCTGAGGCGACGAGAAGGGCAAGAGCGACGAACTGGAATATTTACAAAAATTAGATTAGATTTAGATTTTAGAGTTATAAGTTATGATTTCTCAAGTAACCCCAAACTAATTAAAAAGTTTTGCTTACAGGTCTCATGTTGACGGAGTTTTTGTGGATTTTGTCTGGGTTTATAAGATTTTTAGGAGTTTTTGAGAAGTAGGTACTTCTTGTTGTTGGAGATGCTGGAGATGATTTGATGTCATTTCAAAATTCGGCTACGGTATTTATACAAAAATCAGTACTTGTTTCACTTGTAAGTACTTTTCATTCCAGCATTGCTTTACTATTCGTGTACCTGACACAGATTTGTCCAGCCAGAATAAGGGTAATGTAGAGATGAAGAGATGTAAAGTAAGGTCAGACACGACTCAGGACACATGATAATCTTCTCTCTCGTTCAGATGTTTACATCATTCTTCCAGAGGTTTGGCTTCCTAAAAATCCAGATACAACCGGAATTAGGGAGAATATATCGTATATGCCGACGTATATGGTGAGTGAACGACATTGAACCCTTTTCCTTATGTCTGCTTGAAAAAGGGTTCGTGCCTGCTTCATTTTTCGGTTCGTTTCTCATCTTGTATGTAAACATTCCCACTGAATGATGTCTATCTGTGTAGCAATGCTATTATTGCTAGCCATCATTATCACATCATGGATCATGAATACCATAAACGTTTCTGCTGTGTATTTTGTCATCTGCGACTGAAAAAGTCAGTGCCCTTTTTCCTTGAGAAAGGTCAAGTGTGATCTGATATACTGCATTCTTGTCATTCATTCGGCAGGAATACATCTTGTGACTACAGAGCTACGTAACTGCTCAAGTACTCATCTGCCACATAACGGTAAACAGATGCTTGTAAAATCATAATTAAAAAACATCCTACGTTGCCAGTTGTGCTCAGGTATTATATAACAAACCATGTCCGATATTATTTAAATATATGCTTTCGTTAATTGAAAATACAGTTAAGTTCATGGAATCTTTTTTATTTGTGTAGTTATGAAACAACTGCTCATTTCGTTTGCTTTTTCAGCTAGTTTGCATTTTATGAACTGCACAATTTCCTAACATTAGAAATATAGATTGGTACAACATGATCGAAGAGCATAAAAAATCTTTTGCATTACTAAACTGCGACTGCACTGCACTATTTAAGCTGCCCCATGAGATTTTGAATTCTGGATAAAAAATGCTGTTTATAAAATGTATACTGCAATGATAAATGCTGATTGGTGATATTAGCAATAATAATCGGATTGGGAGTTATAGCATTCGAAGTCGCTAATAATGGTTCTCTCAATGCTAAAGATGCATTTTTTCACATATAATATGTATAGCCTTGTAGATGCAGACTCAGGTAAAACCTGAATCCCCATTAGATTCCAGTGTGAAGGAACTGAGTATTTATGTAAGAAGAAAAAGAAAAGCAATCAAAGTTTTAAGAGGATTGCATTTTCTATTGCACTTTTGCGCTCTTCAGCCCAATCAAGCAAGCTGTAATGATGCCCTTGAGTTTTCCGAGAATGGTAATGATAAGGTAGAGTGATTGCGTGGGAAGATCTTGTATTTTCTTAAGAGATGTGAATAATCTGTTGAGTATCACAACAACTGTTCAAGACGCAAAATATAGCAATATACAATACACAATATATATGATTCCACTCCATGATTCATGTTGTGTGGCAAAGAGTGAGAATAAAAAATCATTAAACACATACCTACTCCAATACATACTCAATACAAACATATTATTGATTTGCAGCATAGCAGGTTGTCATTTTGTTCTGGGCAGTGATCTTCAACTCTGATGATCTTCTTCATTTCGGCTCTACTCCTTTCTTCTGGCAGATGCTTAAAAATTCAATTACCTACATACCTACCGCATTGTTTGTGCATTAGTCCTTTAGCATGAAAACAAAACGATGAGAATGATGATACCCAAAAAAGCAAAAGTCAATTAGCATTACTTTGCATAAATTAATTTGTCAACTTCAGCATGGCATGGAAAATAGAAGCTATGTGTGGGGGTATTGTGGGCAAGTTTATTACAAGATGAGCTAGTAGTAAAGATGAGATGAACAAAAAATATGTTTCATTTTTGATTACTTTGTTGTGATTGTATTTTCGATATCACCATTCACAGTCGAAATCACACTTGGACAGTGACCAGTACAAAGTACAGTTTGATCACAAAAAATAAAAGCTTAATTTCCACTAAATACTTTGCTAAAAAAAACAAAGCAAAATGACTATTGTGGAAGCGGTTCTGTGCTCGCTTGTGCTTTTTCATGGTAAAGTTTTGATAATAAATTGATACAAACTCGGGATTGCAATTTAAATTGATTTTTTGATTTGCTTCTATTGAAAGGATTTGCAAATGACAACGCAGTCCATGGACAGGGCTCATTCCCTGCGAAAGTAAATACTCCCGTTGTACAATCCACACAGGGGAAGGAAGCAAGATTATCATGTGCAGTTTCACTCAATGACCAATCCGAGGATAATAGCTCTTCGAGCAGAATCAGATTTTGTGTGTGGGAGCGTCTTCAGCAGCAGCAACAGAGACGAAATAATGATCACGCATTTATCATCAACTTTAATGACATCAACAGCCAACCAGGTTTATACAGCGGGGTTGCAGGTTACTCCTACTCTGGGGAAGGTTTCCCCTCTGGGGAGTGTGGGGTGAAGATAAGCTTTGTAAAAACTGAGGACATTGCGAAATGGCAGTGTACGTTGATCACGGATGAGAAGATATTCAGGGGATATGTAGATCTCGTGAGAAAACCAGGTTGGTGACCGGACATACCAATTGTTCATTAGTCTTCTATGCAAATTATGCAACATTATGACTGGCTTATTTTTAATGATTTCTAGAACCGCAAGTGAGAAAACCTCAAAATGCAAATAATTCATCGACTCCCGTAAAAGCGATTGCCTCGTCACGAACAGCGATTGATGACAATAATGAGCAAAACAGTGCATTGGAGAGAGCGAGACCAATTATCACTTCATATAATGACGCCAGGTCGATCATTCAACCCGAAATTATAGTTCACAGCACCAGCGCCAATGGAAGTCCTCAACTGATTCAGGAAGTGAAGGTGGAGTCGGCGGGTTTGGAGATTAAGCCGAGGAGAGGGGGCAAGTTAATCGTGTTTGAGTGAAAATTTATTTAAAAAATACAAGCTGCAGAAATGCAAAAAACGTACGATTCTTCAAAATACAATGTTTCAGAATGTCTTTTTATTCGTTCGATTTCGATTAATTTTATATCAGGAAAATTAATAAAATCAGTTTTTACTCTTACTAAATATTACTCTCGAGTAATGACAATCGCATCATTGTAAGTCAATCCATGCAGTTCCAGAAAATGTTCTTTGGTGAGGACAAGCTCCTTTGGCAGGTTTTCATCGGGAATTCCTCGGGCCTGTAGCGAAATTAAATGAAAATTATGAGTAACTTTTGTAGATTTCTCCTCCAAAACTTGCAATATTCAAAATTTGCAGAACATCTTGACTTACATTGTAAAGTTTGGCTAGCCAAAATCCCAAAATGTAGCCCACCTCCGACATTGTCCAGTTGTACGGATCCACCCCCAATGCAGCCTTCATGATTGCCAACATTTTCCTCTCAAAGGTCTCCCTCCCTCTGGGGGTAAGCTTCATTCTGAAGAAGAAGTCAGAGGAGCCCAAAGTCGCGATGAATGTCCACCCTTTCCTTTTACCCTCTCGTTTTTTCACATTTTGCCGCCAGGGAAGAGGTGCAGGATTCCAGGGTTGAAAATTCCAGCCATTGCGTTTCCCTTCCATCTCCTGGTTGTTCCAATCATAAAAATTCTCAATTCCAGCATCCTCCAAGGAGAAACTATTTTGACGATGACCACCACTGTAGAATAAGCATACAGATTCCTCAGGAGGCACACAAGCAGCATAGATGGAAATCGCTTCGACAATGGCGTCGCACTCGTCATTTGGATTGGTCAGGTCAAAGGGACGATTATGGCGGGAAGGAGCATTTCCGAGAGTGACAGCATCCACCAAAAGCTGAGTGATTACTGGGATCGTGATGCCTGTTTAAAATATTTAAAAAATTAGAATCAGCAATTTTTCTTTATTCCAAATAATTTGCTAGCTTCAATAATTCACTATCTTCATATTATCTTACATGGTTTCATTTCCAGTTGGCTCACTTTAATGTCCAGCGATTCTCTCTTGCGACTCCAGCTATCAGTACTTACCTCAGAAGATGCCAGCACAGACCTGCGATGCAGTTCTTCCATACACTCCACGACACTGACAACTGGCGGGTAACGACAGTTTTCTGTGACTGCTGTAGTCTTGCTTCTAGAATTGGTTAGGCAACTGGAGACATCGTCCCTCAATTTTTCAACTAGAACAACAGGCTGCATGTTTAGGTCCCGTTCAGTTTGGAGATCTTGGGAATCATTTCTCTTTGTTGTTGGTCCGACTCCAAGAATTGAGGTCAAGTCTTTCTTTTCCAGTATAACAACAGGTTTAAGATTTAACTTTCTATCAGTCCATCTACTTTTTTGCACTTTTTTCTTTGCATTTTTATCTTTCTTTGCTCGTTTTGCAACTTGGTTTTCAGAAGTGGCCATAGTTACATGGTTTCTGTCCATTGTTTTATTTTTTGTGGAATTTTTCATTGTAAAGTATTTACAAGGCAAATTTCTAAGTAGATTGGTTACTATACTACTTCCACTACCTACAGGAACCGTTGACTTATTAGCAAAACTATTGATAAAAGTGACGTGCTGAGAGTAAAGCGCAGAAAAGAACTAAATAATTCCAAATTCCATAGAAAATTTAAGCAGAGAAAATCGATCATGAATACCTACATGCAATTTTAATCTGCAATCAATACTTAGACAAGGTCAGTCTACATTCCAATGCTCAAACTAATTTGCTTAAATATTAATTAAGCAAGTACTACAATGCGAATTATACATATTACTCCAAGCTCATCGTTATGGATCGATATTTTACATATTGAGTGTCTCCCTTAATTTAATAACGACTGCTTATTTAATGATAGGAGTATGAGTACCCGTATCGCTAAATTAAATTTGATATTTAGATAGGCCAGGTACCACTAAATTACATACATAGATGGATATATAGGATATGTGCCACTTTAACAAACATGTGTATAAAAAAACGTGACAATTTTGGAAAAAAATATTGAAAAACTCTTCAAAGTCAAACACCAGCAAAGCAAAAGAAGGACAAAACTTTATAGTATGCAAATTACGCTGACAAATTTGTAAGTTCAAAATTATAAAAAATAAAATGTTCGCCGCAAAGCGCAGATGGGTTTATTTCCATAAAAACTACCGTAAAAAATCCGTTTGCATGGTTTGTGACGATAGCTTATTGCAAAACTTTTCATAACAAGCTTTCAATAACCTTCTAACTATAGACTTGACAACTCTCTGAAATAACAGTCTCTTAAATTTAATATAAGGCAAAATAAGCTTATGGTTTTTAATGACTGGTTCCATCCGAAAAACAACCAGTGATAAAAGTATGCCCATCAAATACAAATAAAATATTGTTTGCAAATTAGAGTACAAATCTAGGGCTTTCACCGGCTCAAAATCAAATTCTACTTTTGACCTCGTATATTCCAACCGAATACCTGAATATTCTTGCCTCTTATAAAACCATTCCAACTGCATGTAAATCCCGTTTTCCATCAATTTCCTAAAAGCATACACCAGTCTCGACCCCCGAGGATTTTCAAATTGCCAGACTAAATTTTCCACAAGAATTGTCGAATTCCCTTTAAAAAATGTTTTGTAATGGTAATGCCCACTCAAATATTCATATTCCTTGTTAACCTTCTCTTCTTCATTGACATAAACCAATCTCTGTGAGCAATTGGTAATCTCCCTTTCCACAGCGACATCATAATTCAATGCGTACCCTGATTCGGCACTCTCTGGATGAGGAATCAGATAAGAGTGTCTAGGCGGTTCCCAACTAGTGGATACCAAGTTTTTTAACAAATTATAATACTTCCGCAAATTCTCATCAAATATGTTTGAGGAATTTGATTGCTGTGATTCTCGATAATGTTTTTTCTGATACACATCAGCTTCCCGTAAAATATCATCGTAAAACTGAACTTGGAATGGTTCAAGAACCATTTCATTATGACTCCGATTTTCATCAACTACCCATTCAGAATTTAGGTAAACATATTTAGGCGATGGATCAATCCATTCATTTAACCGTTTTATTTTCAACTCGCCCACTACATTGAATAACAATCCATTCCCATTCCCACTGTAAAGGTTTGATTGATTGTTGGAATCAATCATATCATAAAACCAAACCAAACTAGATTTTTCCGATGGCGCGGTTACTCCCGTAATTGCGATTCCTTTATAGGCATTTGTAAATATAACTGAAATAAGGAGCCAGAGACCCAACATTGTTGGCATTGTTCTTATTTCAAAAATATAATCAGGTACGCCATATGCATACTCTACGATTGTTGAGTAGGCGAAAAAGTAAGGGTTAAAGTCACTTCTGTTGTGTTGTCGTAGAACGAGGGTGATATGTGTGAAAATTGCTAATGCTGGCAAATAATTTGCGAGGATGACCCAAGTCTCCATACGAAATGGCTGGAGATAATATTGCCATGATCTATAGTCACTGTGGTAACATGTGAGGAAATTATAGCCGAATGTTCGTATGGGTATATTTGTCATTCGAAAAGGATTAGGAATATCGTTAAAAGATAATAAAGCAACTCCAGCGAAATCAAACAAACGTTTTTGTGGGAAAACTTGTGGGTAAACATTTAAATATGTGGATTTGCATGAATTAAGGTCTTTGGAAAGCAAACCCCAGTATGAATTAAAAGGAATGCCTTTTCCCCAAGAATTCACTTCTATGCATGGCAATAATGAATTGTTTGTGACTTTAAAAAGGAGGTTTAAAACGGCATATCGTAATATCAGGTCGTTTCTTGAAGGAAGTAGGAATGGATTTTTAAGAGATTCATATGCTTTTAGATTCACTGAATCCATATACTCGTCATGAACCATTGACCAAAGTCTGGGGGGACTTTCGTTAAGAAAATTTTGCAGCGATATTTTCAAATTGGAAGTATTGGAGAAATAATATTTCCCTGTGTTCCAATAGAGGTCTTGGACATCTCCAAACACTTTTGTGGGTGGATCATGGGTGCAATAATAGCAATGTACGAGAATTTTCGAATCTGGCTCATTTAATGAAGGAATGTGGAAATCACCTGAGAAATTACCTTCTTCTAAACGCAGAATCCATACATCTTTGTGAAATTCTTCAACAGATTGCAAATTGTGACGAATTTTAGGACTAAGATTGTTTACGGGGTCTTCTTCAGTTATGTTTTGTGAAGTGGATATATGAAGAATTTGGTAATTTTTGGGTTCTATATAGCAGTTTTCTTTGTTCTTGTATGTGAAGTAGCCGGTAGTAATTTTTTCAAAGTACAGAAACTCTTTGATTTCAACAATAGATAGATGATATGGGAAGAAGACAGAGTTATTGTATTTCCCAACAGGATATTGCAAATATTCATCTCTTAGCAGAACAATGAATAGAATGCATTGAGGAGCCTTATTAGCTTTTGATATATCGAGTTGAATTGGTGGATCCTGGATAAGATCTCGATCATTGATGTAAATTATTTCAAATATGTCCTCTCTGAAACCAGAATCCGTTTTTATTCCGTTACCTTTGAGTTCCAGGAAGGTTTCATTGTGATGATCAGTGGTATTTCCGACATGTATGTTGTATTTGTCAATTGATATTTGTCGGAGGGTGAAAGTGTTGGAGTCAGGAGAGCCATTGTGGGTGTGGCTTGAGTTTCCAAAGTAAAAAAATATATCTTGTGTTATGATATGAACATGACAAAACACATTTTCTAATGGAATCAGTAGATTCTCGAAATTGTGAACAAACTTTTGACTTTGGTGGGATGCAGTTATAAAATTTAGGAGGACGAAACAAATATTTGTGATGCTGTTGAGTAAAGGATTTGCCATTTTAAAGAACTGCAGCAGAAACTGTAAAATATAGAATAAGTATTTTACTATTGTGGTATTATGGTATCACACATTAAGTAGTGCAAAAGAAAAATGAGTGTTTTATTTCCAATTTTTTGTTACTCTACAAATTAATGAATAATGATTAAAAATATGTTAAGTAAAATATTTGCTTCAATTACATTTAATTTATTTTTCGTTGTTAATCTCTAATGGATTGTAATATGAGCATGACACGGGCTTTTAAGTTAATGAAAGAAGGCTAATGCTAATATATAATTGAGTAAAAAATCAAGTATATTGATTCGTATTTCTTTGAACTCAGGCAAATGACCTGCTTACCATGCCTAAGCTATGCTACTGCTACTTTTTAATATACAAACATTTAATTGTCTCAATTCAAGCTCAAATACAAAAAAATGACAATAATAAACTTGCGATATTATCTCTAAATTTTGTGAGCTTAATGATTTACCTGTACTTTTTGAAATACAATTTTCTAAATTGATGAACTCTACAAGTACAAATTTACAGTGTAAAATTCTATCCTTAAAAACTGTACAATGTTCTTAATCTTTACTTGACTGGAGTGTTTACTTAAATAGAGTGTTTTAATTAAAGTTTTATATTACTACTATGTTGAGCATATTTCTGTTGTCATAACGTTTGTGGAAATACACAACCTATATAATGCGTCATATAATAGGCTATATCCAGGTCTTGATATCTTTATCATAATTATAGTAGCCCATCCAAAGCTTATCAAATGTTAGTAGACATGATTTTAGGAAGGATTTTTTGAAGTTTTGCACCTAGAAATGGTAAATTCAAAAACCAACTTCCAAAACCACTTAACATAACGCCTCAAACGTAATACAAATTTTCGTATTCTATTTTTAATGTAAGGTATAATAAATCTAGAGTTTTTGTGCAGTGGTTCAATCCTAAGGACTATCAACGATAGCAATATACCCATCAAATACAAATAAAATATTGTTTGCAAATTAGAGTACAAATCTAGGGCCTTAACAGGTTCAAAATCAAACTCAATCTTAGACCTCGTATACTCCAATCGAATGCCAGAATGTTCCTGCCTCTTATAAAACCATTCCAATTGCATGTAAATCCCATTTTCTTGCAATCTTTGAAACACATAAACCAATCTTGACCCCCGAGGATTTTCAAACTGCCAAACCAAGTTTTCTTCCAAAATTGTAGAATTCCCTTTGAAAAACTTTTTGTAATGATAGTGCTCACTCAAGTAGTCATACTCTCAATTTACTTTCTCCACATCATTAACATAAACCAGTTTCTGTGAACAATTTGTAATCTCTCTTTCCATAGCAATTTCATAATTTGATGCATATGTCCGATTGTTTTCAGGATGAGGAACTAAATATGTATTTTTATCACCATCGTGACTTGACAGAGTTCTGACCAAGTTGAAATACATTTTTTCTTCCTCGTCCATAAAATTTTCAAAGTACTCACTCCACGGCATACCTTGTGTAAGTTTTCGGAAATGAAATCGCAACAGTACGTTACCTTCTTTGAACATGTCTTCTTGAAACTGAATTTCACCCATACCTGGAACCAAGGTGTTTCCATTTGGAAGCGATTTCCCATACCAAGAATAATTGCCATAGTTGTAAGATGCATCAATCCAATCATCCAAATAACTAGAAGTCATAGTTGCTAATATATTAAATAAAATCTTTTCATCACCCGTTTTATTTGACTTATAGCCTTCCACCAAATCATAAAACCAAACAACACTTGATTTATCTTTTGGTGCAGTTACGCCAGTGATTGCAATTCCTTTATAGGCATTTGTAAATATTACAGAGATAAGAAGCCAGAGACCCAACATTGTTGGCATTGTTCTTATTTCAAAAATATAGTCAGGCACACCATAAGCGTACTCTACGACAGTTGAGTATGCAAAAAAGTATGGATTAAAATCGCTTCGATTACTTTTTCGAAGGATTAGGGTAATATGCGTGAATATTGCCAAAACTGGCAAGTAATGTGCAAGAACTAGCCATGTTTCTAATTCAAACGGTTGAAGGTAATATTGCCAGGATCTGTAGTCATTGTGATAACAGGTTAAAAAGTTGTAGCCAAAAGAGCGCACCGAAATTACAGCCCATCTTACTGGAACAAACACAAGCATAGGGTTCATTGAAATATCTTGAGATTGGCGCCTTTCTAGGTAAACTTTAGGATAAATGTTGAGATACAAGGATTGATAAGATTTCGTGATTATACGATATTCAACTCGCTGTAGAATATTATACCGGGGCATACCAGTTCCCCAGTCATCGAATTTAACGTTTGGGAATAATGAACTGTTGGTAATTTTGAATAACAAATTTAAGACAGCATATCGAAATAACAGATTGTTATTTGAAGGGAGTAAAAACGGGTTCCAAAGTGAATCGTAGTCGGTTAAGGTGACTGTGTTCATGTATTCCTCTAGTTCCATGGACCATAGTCGAGGAGAATCTGAGACACTTAAGAAACGAGTGATATCCAAATTGCCAAAATTAGTAAGCTGATATGTACCAGTGTCAAAATAAAGATCTTTTATGTCATTATAACGTTTTGAAGGCTGACTTGATACGCAATAGAAACAAAATTTTAGCACAGTAAGTTTATCCACTTCTTTAGAAGGGATAATGAACTCTTGTGGGAATTTAGTAGCGTCTTTTGTAAATATGATCCACACATTTCCATAGAAATTCGCAAAAGATTGTAAATCCTTGCGAATATGAAAACCGAGTTTGTTAAGAGGGTCTTCCAAAGTGCTGTTTGATGCCGTTACCAGGTGCAAAATACGATAGTTTTGGGGTTCCTTGCTTAGCCGCTCTGTGTGGCCAAAAATGTCGTAAATGCCTTCAAAATAATAGAAAAATTTGATTTCATTTATTGCCATAAGATATGGGAAAAAGACAGAGCTGTTGTATCTTCCCACTGGGAATTCCAAATATTCTTCTCGGAACAGAAGAAGAAATAGGAGACATGAAGGAGCTTTTAATTTTAGCGAATTAAGATCAACAGGAGTATCTCCAGGGACAACTCGATTGGGGGGATAAATAAGCTCAAATCTATTCCATCTAAAACCTCTGTCCTTTTCAATATTGTCAGCATTTAGTATTTCAGTTGTTTCGTTGTAATAATCAGTGATATTAATGATGTGGATGTTGTAAGCGTCCAAAATAATTTGTCGTACTGTAAATGTTGCATAATATCCCAGGCCGGTGTAAAAGATGCTATCTTTGGAAAAGTAGAAGGATACATCTTTTGAAATAATGTGTGTATGACAAATGTGACTGTGGAATGGGAGCAATAAATTGTCCAAGTTGTGAACATACTTTCTACTTTTACTTAAACAGGAAACATTTGGAAGTATTGATATTTTAAGATAAGCTAATAAACACAAAAACAGAATTTTAGCCATTTTTAATGTCGGTAAACTAGTGGCTTTGCGGTTTATTCCAGAGTAAGTTAACGGAAAAGCGCGTTGATGTATTTCTTATTGTTGGTTGTAACTGTTTTAATAAAGAAACGCAATAAGCATGTTCGCTGTTTGTTGGTATAATGTACATCTATCTATGAGTACTTAAGAAATACGGAAAAAGTTGCTTAAACCCTATTTTAAAGCGGTTGAATAATTAGGGAATAAGTTTCTAATGGTTTCTCTGGCAGTAGCCAGTTTGGAATATAATTTTACGTTAATTATATAAATGTACTGTAAGTTTCAATTAATTTCGTGCTCTGTGCGTGTTAATATTAATAATGGTTACGTTACCTGCCAAGTTACATATTTAATGTGTTGATTTGATGAGATGGAATATCATTAATTAATTGGAAAGCTAACTTATCCAAATTTGAAATATATTTCGATGAATTATTTCCCTCCCACATTTCTTAGCCTCTACGAAGTAAAGTGTAATGACACCAATACTTTATTAATTGTATATTACAATTTTCGTAAATGACTCCTTACTTTTATAAAACTGACAGTAATAGTTTAACTGAACTTGTAATAAAGAACTTGAACACGTGCATAATATAGCCAAAATGTTTACGTTTTAAGTTACATCATAGCGAGCTAAATTTCTAAGGAAGGGATCTATTGGTAGACCATAATTAGAGTGGTGACATGGTGGTAATATGATTGGCATTAAGCTGTGACTTAAGTCTCCTAGCTGTGATAAATATGATACGATGTTCTTTTTCCCAGTTCCATCTTGAGTTTCATAATAATCCGAAATTTCGAAACCACCAATATTGTCATCTAAATTGAACAAAATATTTTATCAATATGGATATGGGTATATGGGCTTTGTCATCCGTTCGTAGTATATTTTCCATTACATTTTTTTAAACCTCATTCAACTTGCGTCAAGCACTCTATGAAGTATAATTGTTAATTAAAAAATGAAACCACTTACAAATTAAAAGCCACAACACGTAAACCGACCAAAAGATGGAACGACGTTTGCCACATAATGGAAATTGCATATTTGTTAGGCTATAAATCAAAGGGCACAGTCAATGAAGATGATCACTGTCGATTTGGGTATTAAGAATTATTGATTAATTTTATATTTTTACTTTCAACCCATACATTTCCAGTCGTGTCATTAGTAAAAATGATACCATTTAAATCTTCCTACTTTTTCTTACTTGCTTTCTCTTTCTATCTCTTACTTGTTATTTGTGAAGGGCATTTTACCGGTTCCCAACAACAAGGTAAAGTATTCTTAAAATCTTTCTAGCCTTCCAGACTAGAACAGCATGAACATTGATCCTACGAGTACAGTAATTTATAATGGAGAAAATATCGCACACATGTCAATAAGTCTTATACAAGAGGAAAGCATTTAAATCTCTCCTTGTCTATTTTAGTTATTCGAATAAACATTCCACGAGACTCCTCATCGTCAGATAGTAGGTACAAGCTGAAACTGTCCAAACCAGGTACACATATAAATTATAAATTCTATGTAGTACATATGCAATAGGGTTATTAACAAAATCATTTATTTTAGCCTTCATAGTTTTCTGATTATGATAATTATAGGTGAGTCTGTGCTCCATTCCAACATCAAGGTCATCAGTCTAGCCGGCGATGACAACGACGAACAACTACCTTCCGCAGATGCTTGGACTCCTTCTGAATCTGACTTGGAGGATGCAGAAGGGAATCTCTACATTGACACAGACAACTTGGCAGCGGTACGACTTGCGTTTGATAACGAAAAAGGAGAGCATGTCGCTATGAACGGAGTGGTCAACGGAAATAGAATTGAGAATGGACAAAGTTTTAATAAAAATTATACTGGACAGGATTCTAGCAGAACCGACTATAGTAAATGCAATTAAAATGAAATTAACTCAAACATGAGAGGCATAAGCATAAACATGAACCATTTTCTTGTGCCATTTTGTAGTTGACATTGGAAGACGCGTTACCCGCTCCAAATCTCCACAAAAAAGCTCAACTCCCTCCATTGTAGAAGTATTGCTCGTCTGTGACAAGGAATTTGGCGATGTTTTCAATCACGACAGGCAGAAAATCTTGGACTACTTCACTGTCTACTTTTGGGATATAAATCTCCGCTTCAAAACATTACCCAGCAGTAATATCGCATTTCGCATTACCGGCATAGTTATCATTAACACGCCAGGTGGCCAACCATTCATTGAAGAATCCCGAGCATCCGATGGTCGCGCTGAACATGGTCGCATCCTGAACAAGTTCAGGAGCTGGGTTTACAATAAAAAAGCATCATTTCCAAAATTTGACATGGCTATTGCCATCACAAATACTCGTTTAGAATGGGGTGGGGGTTTGGCTATGTACGTGGCGTTTGCCATTTTGACAAGAATGCCAAAACGACTTTTGCCACCATGGTTTGGAATGATGCTGGGGACTGGCGCGGTGTGGGGGTAGGCACCCATGAGATCGGACACAACCTTGGAGCTCCTCACGATGATGAACCCAATTTTCCTGGTGGATGTAAAGACAGAGGGTACATAATGAGTGGAGGAAACGATGACCTCAGGTATTTCTTCTCCACTTGCAGTGATCGGGCAATCGGAGAGTTTGTAAGGAGCACAGAAGCAAGTTGCTTGAGACGGTTGGATGAACCATCACAAGCCATTCCAATTTCCCCAGGTTTTTCCTCAGTTTCTGCTCCAAGCATGAAGGAGCAGTGCCAGCGGCGCCTGAAAAAGCCTAAAGCATTTGTTAAAGAGGAGGATTCCAATTGTAAAGTTATCAAATGCTGGGTTCCAAATGATAATGGTAACGGATGGCTTATCTGGAGTTTATCTCCTGTCGATAACACACCATGCCTAGGTGGAGGTCGTTGCTTTCGAGGTAGATGCAGAAAACTTGGAAGCATATTGATGAACGTGGGCAGTGGAAAGTGTGCCCGAGCACAGAACCCATTTAAGTCTGTAGCCCCACTTGAAATGACCTCATGTCCGAATACCGCTCATGGCGCCACTCCACTAGACAAATTTGTAGTGGAGGATGCTACCTCCAACGGTAAGTTCCTCAAAACTCCTTATTCGTCACCTGATGCAAAAGAAAATGGAGATAAGTGTGTATACACCGGAAATCGTGAAGGAGATGCCTTGTGGACCGATAAATGTAATCCGCATAATGCATGGCATGTTTGGAATATGGTTGATGTGAAAGATAATCAAGAGTTTATGCTTCAGCACAAGGTCACCAAAAGGTGCGCAAAGCCGAATGGAAGTTACATTGGTAGTTATGAAGCATGTGATTCTAATGATAAGCATATGCGGTGGAAACTGGTGTAGGCATAATTAAATTTTAAAATACTTTTTATTGAACATTTAACGAAATTGTGAACACATTTTGCCTAAATTATTAAAAATATCATCTTCAAATCTCACTAAACGCTAATTAATGTTGCTTGCAGTTCGTATTATTCATTCAGCTTCAATATGACAAGGTGACTCCCGGTTCGAATCAACAGATTCTTTAATCGACTTAGCTAAAATTACCAACTCTTGCATCAGTTTCACCATTTGATCCTGATTAGCTTCCATTCTCCTTCCTAATTCCAGCAGTTCTTTTGTCTGTGTGTCAGCAGGAGAGGTTAAATAATTATCATGATCAGTCCTTGGAGAATTTCTGTTTGTGAGGAATACTCCAGCTAATACTAATAGTACTCCAATGAAAAGAAGACACGCGTTCCATGTTAATTTTGCATATTGCCCCATCATTACAATCCAAGTTTCTTGAACAACTTTCCATGTAATCCAGCATTTTTCTTGAATGGATCCCTTCATTTTCTGAGCTTTGGTGATCCAACTTCTCAAAGTAATTTTCATGGGATGTGCAAGGTCGCTTTTGAAAGTGGTGCAGTCAATTATTCGTCTGCGGATGTTTGACTTTTGTGACATTTTGATCTTGACGGATGGAGTGTGGATCTCTCGTTTTTCTTGATGGTTTTTATTCTTCACTGAATTAGGAGTCCCTCCTCTTCTTGGCGATGGACTGATGATTTCAGCGTTTTGGTAGTAGAAAAGGGGTGATGCGGTTCTTCCGTGAACGTCATGAATTCCAAGTCGATGGCCCCCATGTCGCTGGGGAGAGATGCCGCGTCGCAGGTCATTCATGCTTCGCAGGTTGTATAAGCTGATCATAAAAATGCTCAGTTCATTCAGTTCTGTGCTGAAGAATAGGAATGATACCATTCAAAAATAGCTTTACAATCTTAGAGAATGATGTGGTTTGTTTTTCAACTTAAAATGAATGAGCATAAAAACATGTTATTTTATGGAACATGATCAGCTTCATGATCTACAAAGTTTTCATTTTTTGGCATAAAAATAATTTTAATCATGTTTATATACTTGTAACGATCGCAACTCTTATTTCATTTTGTGAAACTAAAACTTTTCACATTTTCCTCCAAATTATTTGCGGTCGAACCGAATTCATGAACAATGTTTTAAACTCCATAATATTTTCATTAAGACCACCAAAACTGTTGAGGACACAAATTTGTGGTTTATTGTAATGAGCTGCCTCTCATTAGTTGGCTACTCAATTCTAGGTGGTGTTTTTACACGTGTTTATAATACAACCATAAATATCTTAAATCAGATTTACTAAAGCTACGTCATAAAAAGTTAGCGAATGAATTTGGGAAGTCACAACTAAATTAAACAGTGAGCAAAATCAGTGAGCAGGGTTTTCAATAAAGTTCTCCGTATGTAATTTTAGTACAGATTTTGTAATGCCAAATGTAAACTGCACTCCATACATATGTAATTAATAATCCATTTTAAGTTTTAAAATTTGCACTATTTATTGACATAACAGATGTATCAGGGACTTTCTAGCTAATCATCTAGTAATTTCCAATTGAAGTATTGGTAAGCAAGCTATGCGATTTTTTTCCAATTCATAACTGGTAATATTCCAATAAATCACTGAAATTCTGCGTCTAGTCATTGCTGATCTGTTCTCTGTGTCTGTATCAAAACATAAATAAAGTTTAGCCGGTAAAATACATAAGTGCCAGATGATGAATGTTATGTAAATTCGCAGAACGGATTTGACAGAATAACAAATACAAAATAATTCATAGGAATTAATTAATTTGTAGGTAGTAGATGCATGTCACCCGTTGCTAATTATCATGATAATAATGAAATGAATGATTATTGCCAACATTACGAGGTATTTTCATAAGTAGTGAGATGACTTTATTTTGCTCTCACTTCAAGACGATTTGACATACTCAATCAATTTTTTTCTACATAGTCTTCTTACACTCTTACACACTTTTTACACCCATGTTCATAAGCCGAAGTGCTTCTGGAGAAGAATGCCGAGCCTCGATATCCAAGCCTTCATTTTTGGTTTTTTTGTTTTTCATTCACTGGTTCATCTG